>SNQJ01S0079869.1:55396-80694 GCA_010110895.2 Picea sitchensis
ATCTTTTTATTTTGCACACCAACTCTTGCTTACTCCTTACTACAAATCCTTCAAGTTGTTTCAAGTAGTTTTATTCTTCTAGGTCCCCATGTAGGAACGTTGTCTTCACATCTGTCTGTTCTATCTCTAGATCGAATGTTTCATCCAGAGACATTAGTATTCTAATGTAAGTTAGTTTTGTAATAGGGGAAAAAACCTCACCAAAGTTGACTCCCTTGACTTGGGAATATCCTTTCGCTACCATTCGAGCTTTTAACTTCTCGACTTGACCTGTGACATTCATCTTCTTCTTGAACACCCACTTTCTACCGACGATATTTCTTCCACTGTGTAACTTAACCAAATCCCATGTCTCATTCTTGTACAAGGATTCCATCTCTTCGACCATGGAGTCCTTCCAAAATTTTACCCTTTGTCAAGTTGACTGCCTCACTGACCGACTTGGGATCATCATCGATGGTAGTTAAAATGAATGAAGAATGGAAGTTGAACGGACTATACCTTTCGACTGGTTTTATTTGTCTTTCTAACCTCCTTATCATTGGAGTCAATTGTTCCACCTCTTCCTCATATTCAGTCGACTCATCTGAATCATCTTCTTCATTCCTCAGTTCAAACTGCACCGTATCAGGATTCTTCTCGGTCTGAACAGCTTCCTCCAGATTGAAATTACCTCTGAATTCTCTGAAGACTACATCTATATTGTACATTGTTCTCGTTGATGTAGGATCCCAGAGCTTATATCCTTTCATCCCTTATTTGTATCCAAAGAAAATACATTTGAATGCCTTCTTGTCTATCTTGCTCCTCTTTTCCTTGGGAACATGAACAAATGCATCACAACAAAATAATTTGAGATGTTCCATCGAAGGCTTCCTACCACACCATATGTCATTTGGATTTGTGTCCACTATCGCCAATGAAGGAGACATATTCACCAGATATCTTGCAGTCTCAAATGCCTCCACCCAGAATTCTTGTGCGAGCCCACCACCACTGAGAATTATCCTTTTCTTATCCATCAACCTTATATTCATTCTTTCGGCAGCTCCATTTTGTTCTGGGGTATATGGTGTGGTATTTTGGCTTGCTATTCCACCCTTCTTACAGAACTGATCAAATTCCTTTCCACAAAATTCACCACTATTGTCAATTCTCATCAATTTAATCATCTTCTCTGTCTGGTTTTCCACAAGAGCTTTAAAATATTTAAATCTCTCGAAAACCTATGATTTCTTCCTCAGGAAATATATCCATGTCTTCCTCAACAAATCATCTATGTAGGAGGCATAATATAAGAATCCACTAAGTGAAGGCATTGTAACCAGTCCAAACACATCACTATGCATCGGTTCTAAAATCCCATTTTCCCTCGTCGCTCCAGATGGGAACCTCACCCGACTTTGTTTCCCATATATGAAATGTTCAAAAAAGTCGACTTCTAAACCACATTCAGGAAAACCTTCGACCATACCTTTTATTTGCATAGATCGAAGTCCTTTTTCTCCAATGTGTCCCATCTTCTCGTGCCATAGCTTGGTCAAGTCGATTTTAGCATGTCTTGTTGAGTCAAGTTGAACTGACCTAGTTCAAGTCGAGTCAAGTTGTGTTGAAATTGAGTCGATTTGAGTCACATTCGAGTCAATTTCAGGAGAAACGATGTTTTTGCGTCCAGTTGAGTCGACATTCCATAACAACTTGTACAGGGTACCGATATGAAATCCTTTCATTAATACCATCACACCTCTTACCATCTTGCACGAATCCTTTTGAAACAAAGTATGCACACCTGCATCACTCATCTTGCTGACAGATGTTGGCCCTTGGTTATCGAAGGAAGCGAAGATCGAGGAAGAAAAGGTCAAACACTAATTGCGCGGGAGACACAGTGATTGTCAATGGGTCGAAGTAAGCAAAAGAACAGAAACGTCGGAGCGAAGTATGGAAGAGCAAGTCGTTGGATGAGGATAGTGAGGATGACATATCAACAAGGAAGATGGATCGAGGACAACTCAACAAGCATAGAAAGCCACCATTGGATGCTTTGGAGCATCACGCGAGAAGGGAGGAAAGATAGGCTGGCGAAGCCCTGAAAAGGCAGGTCAAGTTGACCTAGGGTTTTTGACACCTAGGGTTTTGGGTAATTTATAAATAGAGGTTGAAAGGACCTAGGTTGGGTCAGTACTAGTGTTGGGTATTGATATTGATTGTTGTTGATTGAGAGATTATTGTATTGTGAGAGAGAGGAGTGTTGAGAGTGAGAGCCTTCTGGTATTGTAAGATCTTCAGCTCGGTGTGAAGATCAAGTCCTGCAGCTGGGTGCACAAGAAGGTGGGAGCCAGAGAGAAGAAGAGAGAAGATCTGCTGACTAAGAGGGCTGATCAGAACTGTAATCTTTATCTTAATATATCATAAGCACAGTTCTGTGGACGTAGCCCTAGAGAGAGGGTGAACCATGTATACTTTGTGTCGCAAGTGTGATTGATGCCTGGATCTCTGTCATTGTTATACTGTTATTTACATTATTGTGTTAGATCAGATTTATAGTTGCGCAGAGCAGATCTAGCTGATAAGAGATATATGAATGTTGCATTATTGTTGTATTAGTTCCACTTGATATTCCCTTGGTTGTAGACATATCTGTCTTGCAATCCCCCTCTTAGCTCCTTTGGGTGAGACTACATCTGCTTCGTTGGTGTTACCAAAAGGGCCAATAGCTAAGGCTTGTTGGTGCGCTCTTGGAGTGAACCCTGGGTCTTCCCCTGTGCCAACAAATGGTTTCATTGTCGGGACCAGAATATTTTTAAGGGAATGTCAAGGTGGTTCCCATCAAAGACAGAGATTCAAAAGTGGATAGAGGATCAAGAGAGGGACTTCACTAAATCCCAGAACAAGAACCCTAAACTGAGTACTAAATATTGGCTACAAAGATACATCTTCACTGACATTCGAGATCTTCTTTGGAGGAATCCACCAGGAGTTGTTTGAGTGGTTGGCTAGGTTAGTTGATACCTAGTTCGAGATCAGATCTAGATCTCCCGTGGTTTGGACACCATCACTGATCCAGAAGGTCAAGAGAGTTGACAATGCTGTATCCAGAGCAGTAGATCATTGGGTTGATAGTACCATTGGAGGGTATATCACCGAATTTGTTGTTGATAGGGTAGAATCATATAGCCAAGCCGAGAGATACTTTTTCAAAGGAACCATAGGAAAATTTTTGCACTCTCTGAAGCTGAGAATTAAGATGTTGTTGCATGAAAAGAATGTCTTGAAGATACAATAGATTGGTTGGACCTGAAAAGGCTAATGTTCAGAAATTTAGACAGCGACAACGACATAGAAGATGGACATACGCGCAGTGGAAGAGTATTCAGAGGGATTCACCTTGAGAACCTTTTTAAGAAAAACTACAGAGAAGAGGGTTTCTACAGTGAAGAAGAGGTAGATCTAACCGACGAAGAACATTCAAAACCCACCAGAATAGAAGAAGGGGAAACTAAAGAACTTCGCCAAAGCGAGACAGAAACCCTAGGAACTGCGCAGATTACTGAAGTAAGTAACATTAACGCTCCTGTTGTTTCAATAGCACCAAGCAGCCAGAATAGCCAGAACCACCAGAGTCTTCAAAGTGCTATTACTAGCAACTCAACCTATACTAAGACAGGAAGCCTAGGGAACTCTATGGAAGATGAGATGAGGCTCCCTATCTTCAGGGGAGATGGATTTGAGGATCCCGATCAACACTGGTTCCTGTGTGAAGCCGTTTGGAATATTAAAAGTATCACCGACGAAGCCATCAAGAGAACCCAATTCAGCACTACGCTAAGGGACCACGCATTGAGATGGTACATGAAACTTGTCCAAGGACTGGCGCAGCCTAAGCCTAAACGAGATCAAGAATGCACTGATTGCAAAGTTTAAGAAACCTAAGTCGGAGTCACAATGTATTACAGAGATAAAAGAGATAAAAAAAAAGGTAGCAAAACCTGTTTGGGAGTTCGACCAAATATTCAAGACCCTAATTAACTTTTCAGATCCCCAATGAACAAAACAAAGAATGGTTCATCGCGACACTATTACCACACATCAGAGTCCCTCTGATGCAGAAAAATATTGCATCACAGGAAGAATCTTTGGAGATCGCCATGAAGCTTGAATCAACACCTATGGGAGAATCTAACTCAGGCATGAGCCAGATCTTGAGCCAACTGACTATTTTGTCTCTGTAGGTTGAGGATATGAAGAAGGAAAAGGGGAAGGACAAAAGAGAATATATATGGTGTGTAAGATGCATATCTGAAGGTCATGATAAGGAAAACTGTCCCTTATTTCATGAGTATTTGGCATTAGGAGCGTCGAGCCCCTTGAAGCAAGTTAACCTGCCCTGGTGCAATGTATGCAGAAATGGGCATTGCCCAGGTGAGTGCTATTACATGCAGAAGTATGTTCAGACACCCACAAACTTGTATTTCACATTCTGTAAATCAGTGGGGCATGATGATCTAGATTGTAGAGCTTACGATCTCATGAATGAGAGGTCAAGGGACATATACAAGATTCAAAGCAAAGTACAACAAGAAGGAAACACTCTACAGTACAACTCTCCAGAGAGAGGAAACTTCAATCCTCGTGGTGGATACAGAGGACGAGGACAAGGAGGAGGTATGGGTCGAGGACAAGGACAAATAATATGTTATAACTGCACCTAGCCAGGACACTTGGCAAGGAATTGTCAGAATCCTTGCACAACCTGCAACTATTGTAAGTCTTTCGAGCATGTCATAGAAGAATTCCATGTGCTGCTGGCTAAGCTTTAGGAAATACGAGGACCCCAATAGAACCCACAAGTGCAACTGATATATGTCAAACCATGCAGAACAGAGCCTAGAGTCGTTGTTATTACTTGAGGAGGTGCTTCTACAGGAGAAGATAGAACAATCCAAAGAAAGATCGTAGAAGAGTCAGGTATCAGGAAAGCTGTGGAGAAGACTCGGGCTTTTGATGCAAGGAAAGAAAGACAAATATTCGAGGAAGAAAGAAAGGAGTTCAAGGGGAACCAAGGATCCTCATCTAAAACGCGACCATAAATAAAAGAGTATGGAATGCCTCAGGCATTTGATCAATCGGCTTCACTGAAAGAAGGAAAAGAGGTAAGTAAACTCATCAAATTTTTGTACACTTGTCTTAAGTTAATTCTGGATGAGAATTTTGTGCAAGAGTTACAGAACCTAATAAGGAAGTATGAGCTAGGAAAGGTAGACTCCTTACTGAACAAGGCAGTACACCAGATTGGTAAGAAGAGAAGAACAAACAAAGAATTACATTTGAATTCTCAAATAGGAGAGTATGATATAGACTATGTGGTCCTCGAATTAGGGTCAGAGGTCAATGTCACGAAGAAGAAAACTTGGGCACTAATGGGAAAACCGAAGTTGATCTATTCCCCTATCAGACTTAGAATGGATAATCAACAAGATGTTAGCCCATTTGGACAATTGGAGCATGTCCCTGTGGACTTCGACGAAGTTAGGACCTTTGCAGATTTTGAGGTAATTTAAATTGTTGATGATAGCTTCCCTTACCCTACATTAATAGGAATTGATTGGGCCTTCGACAATTCTACTGTTGTTGATTTAAAGAAAATACACATGACATTTGAAAGAGTTGTCCTTAGGGTCACAAAACCCTTAGATCCAGATGAGGGTCCGCGATATACAAAGCCCATCAGAGAAGAAGACCACACATATGAGCCGGAAAACATATATAAATTAACAACCAGATAACAGGATTATATCAACCCTATTGCCGATGGAAATCTAAGTTGGCGAAGTGACAATGCATGTTCATAAGATTCAGAAGAAGCGTTGGAGAACTGGTAGAACCATATGTATGAAGTATCCACAAGGAGATGTGCTTGACTGACCAGAGAAGTTTGTTGGATTGGTACAACAATAAGTAACTTGCCTACCTTTGATGGTCTGAACCCTCTAGAAGCCTTCCTCTCAGATTTTGAAACAAGTGTACTAGAAAAACATAGGTTGTTGGCTATGGATGAGGCCCTAAAAGCTACACCAGCAAGATGGTGGGGGACGCACAAAAGCAATATTACAAACTGGACACAATGTCGAACCTTGATGACAACGCGGTTCTCAGCACAAGTAGGAAGCTACGAAGTGAAGTACACAGGTCGAAGCTGCTCAAAGGACCATGTGTGAAGCTGCAAAGAAGCCTGGAGTGACATTCCTCGAGAACAATGGGTACACAGATTCATTAACATGCTGGACACAAACCCTATTAACTGGTACCTTTAAGCGGAGCTGCGCCTCATCACTGCAGATTAGGAAGGTATGCTTTAGAATTTTGTAACCACCTTTTTGTTTGAAAGTGAATTTCCTTCAGTAGATCAAGCACTACAGATTGTGAGGCAGAAAGTATTTAAGGAGGCATCTAGCCTCCCTTTGGAGCAAGAAGAGGACAAATGGACTGCGTCATTCAAGAAACTACAAGGATGTTACAACATTAATGCCGACGCAGATGATGATCCGAGGAAGGTAAACATTGTTGAGACAGAAGGCCATAGGGATGTGGAAGGACCAGAAGTTGAGTTGCCATTCATTGGACAACTGATCAAGATAAGGAAAGTTAATATTTGGACAAAGGAGACACCGAAGCTTGCCAATGTCAAAGATTACTGGGATGCTACTACCATTGACAAAATTACAAAATTACAAAATTACTGCACGAGTATTAGGACTTTTTTCCAACCAAATTCACTGATATGAAGGGTATCAAAGGACCTATGGGAGAGATGAGAATACCTTTGAAACCATATGCGAAGCGAGTCAAGCAAAGACCCTACATATTGAACCTGAAATATAAGGAAAAAGTGAAGATTGAGCTCGAAAGAATGTTAGAAGCAGGGATTATTGAACCTATCGAAGAGTCAGAGTGGATCAACCCTATGGTGGTGCAAGACAAGAATACAGGTGAGATCAGGATCTGTGTGGATCTTAGGAAGCTGAATTATGCTTGTTTGTATGATCCTTTCCCTACACCATTCATAGACGAAGTGTTCGATAATGTGGGAGGCCAGGATGTATATTCTTTTACAGATGGGTTTTCAGGATACCAGATTGCTAAGGAGGACCGCCACAAGACCACATTTTCCACAGAATGGGGATCCTACCAATACACAGTGATGCCATTTGGACTGAAGAATGCCCCAACCATCTTCTCCAGGGTGGTGGTCGAAGCATTCAAAGAATTTTTGCATAATTTTTTAGAAGCCTATTTTGATGGATGGACTATTTTTAGTTTGCTGAAAAATCACATTGAATGTCTAAGACTAATGTTGGACAAATGCAGGCAATGTCAAATTACTTTAAATTTGAAGAAGTGCATCTTCTTCTCACCATTTGGAGTATTATTAGTACATATAGTATGCAAGCAAGGATTGCTCGTTGATCCATCAAAAATTGCAATTATAGTCGACTTACCGCCTCCTACTTCAGTCATCAACTACGCACTGCGCTAGGACATATTGGCTATTACAGGAAATTTATCAAAGGATATGCTCATATTACTGCGCCAATGGAGAAGTTATTAAAGAAATACTGTCAGTTTGGTTGGACACATGAATGCCAACAAAGCTTCGACACACTGAAACAAAAGATGGTGACGACGCCCATTCTGGTATTTCCAGACTGGAGCAAAGAATTTCATGTGCATGTCGATGCGTCTTCTATTCCATTAGGAGCAGTATTGGCACAACCTAGAGAAGGGGAGATCGACCATCCATTAGCATTTTCTAGCAGAAAGCTATCTACAACTGAAATCAATTACACTACTACAGAGAGAGAAGGATTAGCCATGGTGTACGCGCTGCAAAAATTCCACCATTACTTACAAGGAGGATACTTTAAAATGTTTACTGATCACTCTGTGCTGAAGTACCTAGTCAACAAGCCAGTGTTAGGGGGGCGAATATGCATATGGCTTCTCCTGTTTCAAGAATATGATTTTGAGATCATAGTTAAGCCAGGAAGAATGAACAAGGGACCCGACCACCTGTCGAGGTTGGAACATGGCGAAGAACCCACCAGTCTGGAGGATATACTACTAGATGCATAGTTGCTCGCCATTAGGAATATGGATGAACACTTCACAAACATAGTCCATTTCCTGTCTATAGGAATGGCTCCAAGTGAGTATACAATTTCTGAGAAGAAACAACTAGTGGTGTGTGCTGCAGACTTTTCACTGATAGTTGGTGTTAGCGATAAAAAATGCACTGGCATTTTTGAAAGAATGATGCCTAATCTTGTAGGGAAAATTTGACTAGCTTCCCGGGATCCAAATTCAGATTTGAAAGCACCATTGGAAAGCTTAGGATTTGTGGATGTCGATCGACTATTCAAGCATGCAAAATAGACTCTACATGACTGAGAAATTTGATTTTAAAAAAATCTGCGCTTTCACCAGCTACCCGTCTTGAATTTTGCTAGTTAGTTGGTGAACGCTCTGCCTTTCACCAACTAAGGAGCGGATTTTCGAGTAAGTTAGCTAGTGAAAGCCTGTCATGGCCAGAAAAACCGAATTCTTGCCCAGATCAGGATTTTTTGAGTTTGAATAGTTTGAAACCACTTCAAATGGACAGGTGTTGAATTATCAAGTCTAATTCAAAGGCTAGTTTTGAGGGATAAGGTCAAAAAGAGGTTTTTCAACTACATTTGGCATATTTTTCAAAGGCAGAATATCATGGTTTTTGCACACATCATCCAATTCGAATTTTATCTTTGGAGGACCAAATCAAACAGCCTTGGGAGGCTAAAACTGAACTTCATCAGCAATCTACTATTCTTAGAGATCATTAAATAGGACCTTTTCCTATTTTGTTTTGATTTTCCATTTTTAGTATTCTAGATCCATTTTTATAGGATCTCATCCTACACTTGTTGTATCTGTTTTGATTTGACTATTTTAGTAAATCCGATCCATCTTTCAAGGATCTAGATTTCATCTTGTAAGACTATAAAACCAAAGACATTTGGATCACCCTATGGGGGCAATTTAGGAAACATTTTTTGGCTATTGTACTAGACTCTTTATTCATAATAGAATCACAATACTCTTTTGTTTTCAATGACAGAGTTTCTCATACTTTCATCATTATGTAATTTATTCCGGTTGCTTCGGCTTCTAAACCGGTTATCTTATTAAGCTCATGAACTTGAACTAAAGGTTTTCTTGCTATCTTATATGACCACGCACATTATTGTATTTGGTTATCTAGACTAGTATTCTTCATATCCTATTCAAATTTTGTTGTCTGATCATTGAGTCCTAAAAGAATTGTCTTATTCGAATGTTTGAAGTGGTCCGTTTCATTTTCTATTGAGTTATCCTATTGGTCCAAACATTACAAAATCTACCATATTCTTAAGTTACCAAGCATTCTTAGCCTACAACCCGAAGGAGTTTCTTGGAGTGATAACAAATTGGTGTCGTTCTTGAGGGAGAGGAGATCAAAACTCGGCTTCATGGGATCGACAAGATCCGATTTTGATGATGGGCCGTCTTGGACATTTTCTTGGTTGTAGTCATCTATTTGGTGACTCCATGAGGATGAATTCAATTCGCGACTCCATGAAGGACGGATCTATTGACGACTCCACTGGTATATAAATGAATTAGATCTTAGCAAAAAGGTATACGTTCTACAATTTCTCAAATTATTCGTGTTGTTACCCTCATCCGATTACCCTGAAGTAGAGATGAATGGGAATGCAACCTTCCAATATTCCGAGGAGAATGGAAGTGTCGGTGAACACTTGTTGGATTTTCAGGAGTTTATTCATCGGCTCCAGATCATATATTAAGATGTTAAGATTAAATTGTTCAATTATTCATTAGAGGGGATAGCCCTTGATTGGTGCATATCTCTTCCAACTTCAAACATTCACTCATTGGCAAGTTTTTATTATGCTTTCCATTTGTTTTTGTGAAGATGAATTTCCAGCTGAAGTTCTATTTGAAGATTGTTGTGGTGAATTTGAGAAGCAAGTTCAACAAGAGGTAGTCCTTTCTTCCGTTTGTCAAAATGATTATTATGATAATTGCATAGATGTCTCTGTCACACATGTTGTCTTTGATTTGCATGAAGGATTAGTTATAGAAGAGCATTTTCCTCAAATTTTTAAAAGGTTCTCATGGTGTATTTGCACCTAAAAGAAAAGAGGAAGATCAAGAGATTGTTCATTTTTCTTCCATAAACAATGATCTTTGGACTCACTGTCTTTGATGAAGAACAATACTATCATCCGGAAACTCCCATAGTAGATATTGAAACTCCTGTAGCTGACATTGAAAATTCATCTATAGAAATCAGTAGGTTTGCATGCACCATACTTGAACATAGATCTGGAGACAACAACAAACAATTCATCATCAACAATGAAGTTAGTTTGCATCCCTATTCAAATTTACACGCAGTTGAATTTGGCAGCTATTCTCGGAAGAAGGGTATGCAGAAATCTTCTGATGTTGACCCGGAAACAGCGGAAAGAAGTGTTTTTCTTACGGTCGTCATTGATCCTTTGCTGATTATCTAAATTCGAGAGCAACATAAATGTCAAATTGCTCTTGTCAAAGCGAAGGTTGGTTATCTTTGCCTTTCAAATTGTATATATCGATATTCTATGTTTTTCCATCATTCATCATTTCAGTCGAAGTTTTACCGGTTATTAGGATACTTGTATGGCTTCATTTGGAAGCATGCTTTGACACGGAAAAATCACGATTGGTTAGAAGTAGGAGTAAATGAAGGCAAGCTGCTGATTTTAGAATTATCAAAACATAGGATTTAAGATTTTATCATAGAAATAAATTGATCCTCAAAGATTTTTTCAAATTTTGTAAATTTTTGTAAACAACTAGCATATGTTGTGAAGTTGATGTTAGTTGGTGAAAGCCTTGGTTTTCAATGGTTAAGGTGTACTCCCCACAAAAAGTAAGATGGTGAAAGCGCTTACTATTGTAAATATCAAAAATAAACTTTGGCAATTGTTATAGTGACTATATATTTCCTATGCATACACACCTCGAGGAATTATTGACAAGGAGTGAGAAGCTTTGGGACTCAAGATCAACATTAAATGAAAGACTATCAGTCAAACAAATCTTGCAGTTGTCGAAGCAAAGTGTCTAATGAACACCCAGGTGTTGAGGCCAACAACAAATTGTAGGCCACTAGTGGGATTGTGGGTGGTTGAGTTCAGGGGTTGCACCCAATTTGTTTGGCGATCTGGTTGGGGAAGTCTTTATGAAACAAAAGAGTAATGCCCCTTTAAGTAAGCGTCCTCCAATTCATCTTTTTCCATGGGTAGTGTGGCTACAACTTTACTGAAAGGTGGATTTCCCTTGAAGGATCAACATGTTGTGGGTCGATCTGCTGAAGAGTTGAGGATTTTGTTGATCAACATACAAGTAAGAAGATAGGTGACCCTTTGGATGCTTTTTGACCTTTTCAATTTTTTCAAACAGGTAAACCGACAGAGATCCTCGCTGTCTGTTGAGAATGTGTTGAAACGTTTTGAAAATTGTCATGTATTCAAGGAGAGCCAAGTTCCTGCTCCAAGTTGGAAATGGTTCGGTTGATTCAAGCCCCTTGTCAGATAGCTTTCGTGAGCCACAGTGGTTGAGTTATCCCCTTCTGCTGGATCATGATGGAAACTCAGTTAATACTCCCTCAGATTTTGTTTTGAGCCCATATATATAACAGAAGAATCCTCCAAAGAGGAACACCCCTCAGCTATTCCTTACTCCAATCCAAAGACACTGGAATCCTTTACACCCTCATTAAATACAAAGGATTGTTTCCAAAGGGAATATAAAATTCAGCCTGATTTGCCACAATGCTCAAAAAAGTCATCTAGCTTCATCACGACGCCCATCAATCCGTAGTCATTCTTTTTCTCCAGGTGCTTGCACCATACTTCCAACAAACATCTTACCAGGCAAATCTCAGACAGCCGGATCCATGCATTAAAGTCACTAAACAATAACTCCATATCAGCATTGGATGGAAGGCACTCCTTCAAGTTGGTTGGTACTAATGGTGACTCAATAGTGGGTTCACATGGAGGTGTCCCTGATTGGTGGTCGATGTAGACATTTTCATATCTTGTAGCTTCCTCTAGAAGAGAGCGGCTCCATTGGAGTGATGCAACAAGCCCTTCTGATTTTGGGTGGATTCTTGGTAGAGAGAGCATGGATGGAGTTTCTATGACCATGGAAAGGATCAGGGAAAAAAATGTACATGTTGTTTCCACGTCTTCCCAGGTGAAGGTTCAGTCTTGTGGCATTTTCTCAAAGCTTCTATCACAAGAGTATCATCTCTCTGTTGTCGCTGTGCTAGCTTGTGGGCACATCTACCATCCAGAGTGTTTGGAGAAGACGACTTCTGAAGCTAATCAACAAGATCCGTCATACCCTCTATGTATTGCAAGTGAAGATATGCTCTCGAAGCGGTTGCCATCTCCGATGCAAGTGATTATCAGATCTAAGGGCGACATGGTTCTGCATCACGTTGATCGTTAGTGTGGAGTTGTGAGCATTGTTATGTATGCTTCGTAATTTGATCGGATTTGCATAGAGTCTGGTCGAAAGGGTTTGTTGAAATTAATATTTGTATGTTTTATTTCATTTTAAGTGATGAATGTGGGGGATCTTCATGATTAAATTGATAATTATGGAGTACGCGGTGTGATGAATTTGGATTAGGAGAGAAAACACATGTGTCGAATTTTTAATTTGCAGATTGCCCAACAAACATTTCATTTGGTGTGTGACATGGCCGAGTAGAGATTGCATTGATAGATCATTGTTTTTTTATTTAATAGGTATCAATCTTGTAGAGAAAACGCAGATTTGTATGCTCAAAAGGTTAAAGTCATGCAAACGCCGAGCAGAGAGACGAACGGGTATCCAAGATTCCATTCATAAATTCCCTAGAGATTTGTTCATGGATTTTTGGCACAAAAGGAGAAGTTCTTCCTATTGTTGTAGTTGTATCGACTCTTGCAAAGGAGCAACAACATTATCATTTTACATTTATTACACAGGTCGCTCATAACCAGAAGAACAGGGGGCTTCAATTGGTGTTGTTGTTGTGGCTTCAGTAGCGTTTCCACCTCATGGAAAGAAGATTGTTGCATTTGCATTAGCATGGGACAGTTCGAAAGTAAGATTTTCTAGTGGAAAATCATATAAAAGGCGCTATACCAAATTTTATGGATTTGATGGAAATGCGACAACAAATCTTGTTCGGGATACCCTCTTTGAGCATCGAAATTGGGAGTCAACTATAGAAAGTTGGCAAAGACCTATACTAAAAGATGATAAACTCCCATTGTGGTGTCGTGTTACTTTGTTCAATGAATTATGCTATCTTGTTTCAGGAGGTACAGTCTGGACAGGTGGCTTACTTGCAATCCAGGATAGAGAAAAAATCACAGAGAAATATTTCTCCAATGGGGTGATTAATTTTGAGGGAATAGATAACAAAAGTGCAAGAGTACATGATGCATTACCATTTGGAAATATTGAGTTGGAGAAGCACATTGTTCAATCTTAGAAGAATACTAATGAAGATTCCCTCACAACTTCAAGACATGCGGTGGATGCAACTATTAGAAAGAGAATTTTGGATAGGCATTTTAATATTTTTCAGAAATGCACTGATGGTCTACTTCTAATTAGGTCTTTGGATGTAATTCAATGATAAGGAGGAAAATATTGGGCAGTTTCTTTACCTGGAAGGAATTGAGTATTTGATGTGGAATACTTATGACTTGCATTTCTATGCATCCTTTGCATTGCTTATGTTATTTCCAAAACGTGAGCTCAACAACCAAAGAGATTTTTGTTGTTGTTGTATTAGCGTGCGATCTAGAAAAGGTGAAGTTCTTATTTGAAGGTGAATGTGGTGCCAGAAAGGTCTTAGGTGCAGTGCCACATGATCTTGGATTAAATGACCCGTGGTGTGAGTTGAATGCTTACAATATTCCTTGATTCTAGTAGATGGAGGATCCCTCAACCCAAATTTGTTCTCTGGTTTGACAGGAGACATATGGATTTACCAGCGGTGACAAATCATTTGCCCATGTTGTTTGGCCCTCTGTTTATATGGCCATGAATTACATGGATTAGTTTGACCAAGATAAAGATGGAATGATAGAAAGCGAAGGTTTCCAAGATAAAACATATGATGCATGGCCTATTTCAGGTGTTAGTGCTTATTCTGGCGGACTATGGGGGAAACCCTTTAGACAACTGTTGTCATGGAAGATGAAGTTGGTGATAAATCTTATGGAGAACATTTTCGAGCTAAATTTTAGAAGGCAAAAACTGTGTATGAGAAGCTTTGGAATGGCTCATACTTCAACTATGATAGTAGTAACAGTAGTTTAAAATTTCAAGTTGGGCATTTGGTTAGAAATTACACATTTCTAGGATATATCTGGAACGTGATATCTTTGAGTCTTGAAAGAAACAAATTGAATATAAATTTAAATCCTTAAGATGCTTGTGATATAATTTGTTCAATATTGAGGGAACAATATGCATATTTTAATTTAGCAAAGACAAGTGACAACAGCTCCGAAGACAAGTGGCAAAGTTTTCAGAAACAAAATTTTAGGGATCTTGTAAATAATAAAGACATAAATCACGAGGTTATAAGCATTGTTTGGGACTAAAAGTTGAATGACTCCATGGCCCAATACTAAGAGGCACATGAATTACGCGGTTCTTGGAGACCTGAAGTCTCATCAGTTGGAAACCCGGATGTTAGCGATAAAAATGGCATTTTTGAAGAATGATGCTTAATATTGCTGGGAACTTGTTGGCTAGCTTCCAGGGATCCAAATGCAGATTTGAAAGCACCATTGAAGGTGGGTTTTGTAGATGTCGATCAACTATTCAAACATGGACTCTCCATGGTGAAATTTGATTTAAAAATTTGCTTTCACCAGCTAAACCGTCTTGAATTTTGCTAGTTGGTTGGTGAAAGCTCCACGCCTCACCGACTAAGGCAGTTTTTGGAATTAAATTATGCGGTGAAAGCACATTCTGACCAAAAAACCAAATTCTTGCCAGTTGGGATTTTTGAGTTTGAATGGTTTGAAACCACTTCAAATGGGCAGTTGTTGAATTATCAAGTCTAATCCAAAGGCTAGTTTTGAGGGATAAGGTCAAAAAGTTTTTTTTCAACTACATTTGGCATATTTTCAAAGGCAGAATATCATGGTTTTGATCACATCATCCAATTGAATTTTATCTTTGGAGGACCAAATCAAATAGCCTTGTGAGGCTAAAACTGCACTTCATCGACAATCTACTATTCTTAGAGATCGTTAAATGGGACCTTTTCCTATTTTTGTTTTGATTTTCCATTTTTTAGTATTCTAGATCCATTTTTATAGGATCATCTACACTTGTTGTATCTGTTTTGATTTGACTATTTTAGTAAATCTGATCCATCTTTCAAGGATAAGGATTTCATCTTGTAAGGCTATAAAACCAAAGACATTTGAGCACTAGAGGGGTCAATCTAGGAGACATTTTTGGCTATTGTACTAGACTCTTTATTCATAATAGAATCCGCAGTCCCTCTTTTTGTTGTTTTCAATGTGATTTTCTCATACTTTCATCATTAAAGTTATTTCGGTTTATTTCGGCTTCTAATAACTGTTATCTTCTTATTAAGCTTATGAACTTGAACTAAAGGTTTTTCTTGCTATCTTGTATGACCATGCATATTGTATTGTGTATTTATCTAGACTAGTATTCTTCATATCCTATTCAAGCTTTGTTGTTTGATCATTGAGTCCTAAAAGCATTGTCTTATTTGAATGTATGAAGTGGTCCTTTTCATTTTCTATTGAGTTATCCTATTGTTCAAAGCATACAAAATCTACGCATTCTTAAGTTACCAAGCATTCTTAGCCTACAACCCTAAGAGTTTCTTGGAGTGATAACAAATTAGAAGCGTCATTGCGAGGAGAGGAGATCGGCTTCACTTCCTTGGATCTGACAAGATCAGTTTGTTGGTAGGCAAAGCTTGGACATATCTTCGGTTGTAATCATCTATCTGGCTGACTTCCATGAAGGGTGGTGGTGGCAACTCCATGAAGGGCCGGATCATTGTAACTCCTTCCAGTATATAAATGGAATCGAGATCTTTGCAAAGGTATATGCATTCACTTGTTCTCAAGTATTTACAGTTTACCCTCATCCTGTACCTAATAGAGATGAATGGGAGCGCCTTCAATTTGAGGGGAATAGGAGAGAATTATAGCCCGAACACTTGTTGGTGCTGTGGTTTATTCATGGCTCCAGTCCATACATGGGAATGTTGAAGATTAAAATTGTTCAAGGTATTCATTGGGGGATAGCCCTTGATTGGGTGGGGTCTCTTCCAACCTGAAGCATTCACTCGTTGTAGGTTTTCATTATGCTTTCCATTTTGTTTTGTAAAGATGAATTTTCAGCTGAAGGTCTCTTTGAACATTGTTGTGGTGAATTCGAGAAACAAGTTCAACAAGAAGTAGTCCTTTCTTCAATTTTTCAAAATGATTATTGAGATTCATAAGATGTCTGTCACACATTTGCCTTTGATTTGCATGAAGGATCATTTATAGAAGAGCATTGTTCTCAAATTTTTAAAAGGTTTCTCATGGTGTATTTGCACATGAAAGAAAAGGAAGATCGAGGAGATTGTTCATTTTTCTATACAAACAAGCGGAGTCTTGGACTCACTTGTCTTTGAACTAATCTTGTCATCCGGAAAATCCAGCAGTAGATGTGAAACTCTGCGGTTGACATTGAAAAGTCATCTATAGAAATCAACAGTTTTGCATGCAACGTACTTGAACATAGATCTACAGACAACAACAAACAATTCATCATCAACAATGAAGTTAGTTTGCAGCCTTGTTCAGATTTATAGATAGCTGAAAGTGCTAGCCTTCATGGGGAAGAGAATACCCAGAGATTTTTTTGATTTTCAGATCAAACAACAGTAAGAGGTTTTTCTTTACAGCTTCTTTGATCCTTTTGCTGATTATATGGAGTATTCGAGCATCATAAATGTCAAATTGCTCTTGTCAAACGAAGGTTGGTTATGTTGCACTTTCAAATTTTATATCAGTATTCTATGTTTTCCGGCATTCATCATTTCCGGATCGAGTTTTACTAGTTATTTAGATACTTGTATGGATTCATTAGAAGCATGTGATTTTACCTGGCCTGGAAACAATACAATGGTTAGAGTAGGAGTGGCCGAAGAATAAGCTTGCCTAATTTTAGAAGTGTCAAAACATAGGATTTGAGATTTTATCTTAGAAATTGATAGATCCAAGATTTTTCAAATTTTTGTGAAAAAGCTTTTCAACAACCAACATATGTTGTGAGGTTGATGTTAGCTGGTGAAAGCCTAGGAGGGTTTCAATGTTTAAGGTGTACTCCCCACATGCAAGTAAGTTGGTGAAAGAACTTACTGTTGTAAACATCAGAAGGAAACTTTGGCAATTGTTATAGTGACTATATCTTTCCTATGCATGCACACCTCGAGGAATTATTGACAAAGAGTGGGAAGCTTTGGGACTCAAGATCAACATTAAATTAAAGACTATCAGTCAAACAAAGCTTGCAGCTGTCGAAGAAAAGTCTCTAATGAACACCCAGGTGTTGAGGCCAACAACAAATTGTAGGCCACTAGTGGGATTATGGGTGGTTGAGTTCAGGGGTTGCACCCAATTTGTTTGGTGATCTGGTTGGGAAAGTCTTTAGGAAACAAAAGACTTCCCCTTTAGAGTAATGGAGTCATCCAAGTTCATCTTTTTTCCACCGTGGGTGGTGTGGCTGCAACTTTCTTGAAGGTGGATTTCCCTTCAAGGATCAACTTGTCTTTGTGGAATTACGTCTGGCGAGAGAAATTTGAGGATTTTCTTGATCCAACATACAAGTAAGAAGACAGAAATTGACCCTTTGGATGCTTTTCGACCTATTCAAATTGTTCAAACAGGTAAACCGATAGAGAGCCTCACTGTCTGTTGAGAATGTGTTGAAACATTTTGAAAATTGTCATGTATTCAAGGAGAGCCAAGTGATTTCTCTAAGTTGGAAATGGTTTGGTTGATTCAAGCCCCTTTTCAGCTGGCTTTCGTGAGCCACAGTGGTTGAGTTCTCCCCTATCGGATCATGATGGAAACTGAGTTAATACTCGTCGAGATTACATTTGGGCCATATACAACATCCTCAAGAGACACCCTCAAGCCATTCCTTACTCCAATCAAAGAACAACTGAATCCTTTACACCCTCATTAATCTGAAGGATTGTTTCCAAGGAATATAGAAATTGACTGATGCGCTACAATGCTCAAAAATTCAAAGCTAGCTTCATCCACAGCGCCCACCGATCCATTGGTCGTTCTTTTTCTCCAGGCTGTTGCACCATACTTCCAACAAGAAGCTTATCTTGAGGCAATCTCGGACAACCGGTCGATGCATTAAATTCACCTAAACATCAGCTCCATATGTTGGATGAAAGACTTCAAGTTGGGCATTGTGTGGTGACTCTCAACATTGGAGGTTCTATGGAGGTTTCCCCTGATTGGTGAATTACGATCTGGAGACATTTTCAGATCTTATGCCTTCCTCTAGAAGAGGCCGGCTCCGTTGAGTGATACAACAAGCCCTTGATTTTTGGGTGGATTCACAGGAAGAGAGAGCATGGATGGAGTTTCTCCGGCCATGGAAAGGATCAGGGCCAAAAATGCAGATGTTGTTTCCATGTCTTCCCAGGTGAAGGTTCAGACTTGTGGCATTTGCTCAAAGTTTCTATCACAAGAGTATCATCTCTCTGTTGTCGTTGTGCTAGCTTGTGGGCACGTCTACCATCCAGAGTGTTTGCGGAAGGGCGGGCATACGAAGCTAATCAACAAGATCGATCATGCTATCTATGTATTACAGAGTGAAGAGATGCTCTCGGCGGTTGGCATCTCAATGCGGTGCCATCGAGATCTAAAAGGACGGTGTGGTTCCGCATCTGTTGGTCGTTCAGCACGTGGAGTATTGAGCATTGTTATGTATGCTTCGGAATTTGATCGGATTTGCAGAGAGTCCGGTCGAAAGGGTTTGTTGAAATTAATATTTCTATGTTTTTTATTTCATTTCAGCGATGAATGTGGGGGATCTTCATGATTCACCGATAATTATGGAGATGCAGTGTGATCGAAACTGGATTAGGGAGAGAAAACACAGGTGTCGAATTTTTAATTTGTAGATTGCCCAACAAACATTTCATTTGGTGTGTGACATGGCCGAGTAGAGATTGCATTGACAGATCATTGTTTTGTTATTTAATAGGTATCAATCTTGCAGAGAAAACGTAGATTTGTATGCTCAAAAGGTTAAATTCATGCAAGCGCCGAGCAAAGAGACAAGCATGTATCTAGGATGCCATTCATAAACACCCTAGAGCTTTGTTCATGGATTTTTGGCACAAAAGGCAAAGTTCTTCCTGTTGCTGTAGTTGTATCGACTTTTGCAAAGGAGCAACAACATTAACATTTTACATTTATTACACAGGCCGCTCATAACGAGGAGGAACAAGGGGCTTCAATTAGTGTTGTTGTTGTGGCTTTGGTAGTTGTTCCACCTCATGGAAAGAAGATAGTTACATTTGCATTAGCATGGGACAATCCAGAAGTCAGATTTCCTAGTGGAAAAATCATATAAAGGCAGCTATACCAATTTGTTTGGATCGATGGAAATGCGGCAACAAATCTTGTTTGGGATGCCCTCATTGAGCATCGAAATTGGGAGTTAGCTATAGAAATTTGGCAAAGACCTATACTACAAGTTGATAAAATCCCATTGTGGTGTCATGTTGCTTTGTTCAATGAATTATACTATCTTGTTTCAGGAGGTATAGTCTAGACAGATGGCTTACCTGCAATCCAGGATAGAGAAAAAGCCACGGAGAAATCTTTCTTCAATGGGGTGGTTAATTTTGAGGGAATAGATAACAAAAGTGAAAGAGTACATGATGCATTACCATTTGGAAATATTGAGTTGGAGAAGCACATTGTTCAATCTCAGAATAATACTGATGAAGATTCCCTCACAAATTCAGGACATGCGGTGGATGCAACTTCAATGAAAATTTTGGATAAAATGACTGCAATATTGTCATAAATGCACAATCCGTCTACTTCTAATTCATCCTTTGGACCGTCCTTGGTCAATGATAAGGAGGAAAATATTGGGCAGTTTCTTTACCTAGAAGGAATTGAGTATTTGATGTGGAATACTTATGACGTGCATTTATATGCATCCTTTGCATTGTTTATGTTATTTCCAAAACTTGAGCTCAACATCCAAAGAGATTTTGTTGTTGTTGTATTGATGCACGATACACAAAAGGTGAAGTTCTTATTTGAAGGTGAATGTGGTGTCAGAAAGGTCTTAGGTGCGGTGCCACATGATCTTGGATTAAATGACCCCTGGTGTGAGTTGAATGCTTATAATATTCATGATTCTAGTAGATGGAAAGATCTCAACCCCAAATTTGTTCTACAGGTTTACAGATACATGGTTGCAACTGGTGACAAATCATTTTATCATGTTGTTTGGCCCTCTGTTTATATTCCCATGGATTACATGGATTAGTTTGACCAATATAAAGATGGAATGATAGAAAAATAAGGTTTCCTAGATCAAACATATGATGCATGGTTTGTTTCAGGTGTCAGTGCTTATTCTTGCAGACTATGGGTGGCATCCCTTCAGGCAGCTGCTGCAATGGTAGATGAAGTTGGTGATAAAGCTTATGGAGAACATTTTTGAGCTAAATTTCAGAAGACAAAAAATGCGTATGAGAAGCTGTGGAATGGCTCCTACTTCAACTATGATAGAAGTAACAGTAGTTTAAAATTTCAAGTTGGGCATTTGGTTAGAAATTCCACATTTCTAGGATATATATGGCACGTGATATCTTTGAGTCTGAAAGCAACAAATTGAAGATAAATTTAAATCCTTAAGATGCTTGTGATATAATTTGTTCCAAGATTAAGGGAACAATATCGATTTTAATTTAGCAAAAGACAAGTGGCAACAGCTCTGAAGACAAGTGGCAGAGTTTTCAGAAATAAAATTTTAAGGGATCTTGTAAATAGCCAAAGACATAAATCCAGGTTATAAACATTACTTGTAGCAGAAAGAAAGTTTTGAATGACTCCATGGCCCAATACTAAAGGAACAAGGTCCGGGGTTCTTGGAGACCACATGGGAGGTCTCCATCCCGGTTGGAGCGGATGTTAGCGATAAAAATGCAGCATTTTTGAAGAATGATACTTATGTGTAGGAAAATTTGACTAACTTCGGGACTCCAAATCACGGTTGAAAGCACCCTTGGAAAGCTTAGGATTTGTAGATGTCGATCGACTATTCAAGCATGCAAAAGCGAACTCTCCATGACTAACAAATTTGATTTTAAAAACACCAGCTTTTCCTTGATTAGCCAACCCGTCTTGAATTTTGCTAGTTAGTTGGTGGCTTCAGCCTTCACCGACTAAGGAGTGGATTTTGGGTAAGTGGAAGTGGTGAAAGCCTGTCATCAACTTGAGAATAACCAAATTTTTGCCCGGATCAGGATTTTTTGAGTTTGAATGGTTTGAAACCACTTCAAATGGGCAGGTGTTGAATTATCAAGTCTAATTCAAAAGCTAGTTTTGAGGGATAAGGTCAAAGAGAGGTTTTTCAACTACATTTGGCATCTTTTTCAAAGGCATAATATTAGGGTTTTTGCACACTTCACCATATTTGAATTTTATCTTTGGAGGGACCAAATCAAACAGCCTTGGGAGGCTAAAAGTGCACTTCATCGACAATCTACTATTCTTAGAGATCATTAGAGTAGGACCTTTTCCTATTTTGTTTTGATTTTCCATTTTGAGTATTCTAGATCCATTTTTATGGGATCTCATCCTACACTTTTTGTATCTGTTTTGATTTGAAACTACTGATAAATCGATCCATCTTTCAAGGATCTAGATTTCATCTTGTAAGTATATAAAGACAAAGACATTTGGAACACTATGGGGGCAATCTAGGAGACATTTTTTTTTGGCTATTGTACTAGACTCTTTATTCATAATAGAACCACGATTATCTTTTTGTTTTCAATGACAGGTTTTCTCATACTTTCATCATTCCATACTTTATTTCAGTTTAGCTTCATTCCAAATTTATCTTCTTATTAAGCTCTTGAACTTGAACTAAAGGTTTTCTCTCTATCTTGTATGACCGCACATTGTGTATTTGGTTATCTAGACTAGTATTCTTCATATCCTATTAAAACTTTGTTGTCTGATCATTTGAGTTCTATAAGCATTGTCTTATTCGAATGTGTGAAGTGGTCCTTTTCATTTTGCTATTGAGTTATCTTGTTGGTCCAAACATACAAAATCTACCATATTCTTAAGTTACCAAGCATTCTAGCCTACAACCCTAAGGAGTTTCTTGGAGTACTTGATTAGTTTAGCTATATAAGATGGGACTGATGAGATACTAAGAAGATGTGATGAATGAGCACCAGCCCGATCCTTACAAAAGCTCATCAAAGCATGTGAGGGGACGTACGTGAGGAAAGCAAGCTGCCGAGGAAAGGTTGGTGGCCTTTGGTATTACGAGAGATGCTAAAAAATGTGCCAGAGCATGCGATGTATGCTAACGAGTTGGAAAACCATCCCAAAGAGATTAAATGCCATAGCACCGCAGATGACCCTACAAGCATTTGAAAAGTGGGTCAGTGACTTCGTCAGCAGTGGCTTCTAGTGGAAGGTCAACCGGAAATCGAATACAACATAACAAAGAACGATAGTGACATCGAATTTTATACCTTTTTGAAAAATCTCATCAGGTGAGTAAATTTATAATTCATTGAATGCCTCAGAGAAACCAGAGAAATCTTCCATCGAAAAATTTGTTATTTTGTTTTCCATGATAGGCATCTGGTCATTGCTATAAAAAGTATCTTGGACATTATTCCAAACCACAGGATTCTCGTGCAATAATCGCTGACTCACCGAGCCGGAAAAAAACATGTCCGTGTTATTGAATGCTTCAGAGAAACCAGAGCAATCCTCAATCGAAAAATTTGTACTTTCGTTTTCCATGATAGGCTTCAGATCATTGCTATAAAAAGTATCTTGGACATTTTCTGTTCCAACTTTTGCACAGGCTACCTCGGACGATGGACTCCTGGGATTCGTCTGCCTTTTCTTCTCCTTTGATTTATGGATAGGCTTCCCTGTGAGTTTCTGAACCAGAGACCGAAAATTTTGTGGGTCAGTTCTGATAGTCTCGGGCTCATAAACATAGATAGGCTTCCCTGTGAGTTTCTGAACCAGAGACCGAAAATTTTGTGGGTCAGTTCTGATAGTCTCGGGCTCATAAACATACACAACACGGAGCGTGGGAGTGCTGATAATCTTATGCTTCGAATATTTGCTTGATCTTCTTCTTTCATCTTTGTGAGCAGAATAAGACTTGGAAATGACATGACAACTTTTATTGGCAGCCAGCATCGCAGATTCTGATCTAACTTCATCCATCTTCGACTTTTTCATCCATCTTCAACTTTTTCATAAGCCCTTGGCTGCAACTTCATCCATCTTCGACTTTTTCATAAGCCCTCTCATAAACATTTTTTCCCCTTTCTCAAGGCCTAACAGATTCCCTTCAGCTTCACGATCAATTGCGGTACTCATAATAAATTGTCCAGATAATCTGAACGTCAAATCTGACAGACACGAATTGTTTCCAACGACATGAATTGAATCCCTGAATTGAGCATTGCTTGTCCAAAATATTATTTCAAATTTCAGAATCTCCTCTCACTGCAGACCCGTCTTGACATCTCAAGAGAAAAAATGAAAAAGGAGTAACCAACCCTCTGTGATCATCCAAAATCATCTCCAGCTGGATCATATCGGACGTCGTAACCCTAACAGGCTTTGATTTTGAGGGTTCAAAATCCAATAGCAAGGATGGGATCGCTTTGAGAAGTTTAAGCCTTTTTATAGGCAGCTTAAATCCTGCATTCTAAGCACTTCCAGCGGACTAGAAGCATAAGAATTGTTCTACGAGAGCAGCCAAAACCGAAACTAAACTTGACTTTCTCCGATCCTCTTCACTACGACTTTGGTGTCGGTCTCTTTTTCATTTTGCTAGTTTTGTCTTTACTTCTTTGTTGTTATTATCTATGCAATGCGTTTTTAATAGTTAAAAGTCTTTTGGTTAGTATAATTGTATATTATAGATTTGGAAGTTTGTTCGAAAGCAAATTAATTTTAATGTAGGTTAAAAATATGTAGTGGGAATGATAAAGTTATGTGTTTTTTTTATTATATGTTTAGAAGTCTGATTATAAGGAAACGAGTTCAAATACAACTTAAGAATATTTAGTGTGAATGACAAGATTATGTTTTATTTTTAATTATTATATGTTTTGAAATTTGTTTGGAAGGAAACCAACTTTAAGATAGTTTAAGAATATTGAGTCTAAATGATAGAGATATGTTATATTAGTCCATTGACTGTCAATTAGTTTCGGGTTATTTTCGGGTTGATTATAAATATTTTCATGCTTTTCAAATTTATAGATGAGAAAAAAAAAATTATTATTTTTTTATAATATTTAAATTGATTTTTGTGAGCAGTGAGTTTTGACAAAATTTTATTGCTTTTCTCCACTCATAGTTATTGTGTTTGTATACAATGCATTACCAAGTTGAATCGAGCCGAGGAGAATTGGAAATCTTTGAAATCTAGAGGAAATTTGAAGAGTTGAAAATATTAGGAAATATTTTCAATATTAGTAATTTTCTACAAATGCAGTGCCAACCAATACCAATATAAACAAAGTTACTAAATTAAAGAGAATTGTGATGGAACTCTGGTTTAAAAATTCATATTTTTTCATAAAAAAACATGAAAATCAACCACTGGTCAAAATTACAACATTTTCAAGCATGACCTTCAGAAAGTGGCTCAGAAAAACCTTAAAATTAACACCTAAATAAATAAAAAGTAGAGATAACTAAAAAAAAATCTAAACCTTAAAATTATGGATTATTACCACCTAACTAAAAGTGGTTTTGACAATAAATCTTTATGCCAAAAAAAACCTAAAATTAGATACAAAATGGTGACTTTAATACCTTATATAT
>SNQJ01S0079870.1:40149-63208 GCA_010110895.2 Picea sitchensis
CACTCCCCATGTTAACCACAATGGGAAGTCGCTGTCTATGATACATCAACAATCTGGACCATTTCCCATGTTGACCACAATGGGAAATTGTTGGCCCTCAGAAATCTCAATCCACTTTTTGAATAGGAAAGCATATGTCCAAGATGGACTATTTTTCAATCTTGAAAATGAATGTCTTCAATAATATTTTCAGTGCTCTCTCCCAACCTGGGAGTCATCTCTTCCTTTTTTAGTAAGGAAGTCATTTCCATGAGCTCCAACTTGAGTACGCAATCTCTTTCATATTGGATATAAGCTTTACCAAAATGTCTGCTTATCTGCTCATCTGTGGAGATATGTATTGGAGAACCACTTTCTCCTTTCTGTACTTCATCATGGATAATGTAATTCTTTATTCAAATGTACTTTAGTTTGGAACACTGTGAAGGCTTCATGTAGCTCTGAACAATAGAATATATCATTGTTGGAAAAACTGGAACATATCCATGTGGTACTTCTTTTGTCATCATGAGATCTGATCTTCTGAGTAATCATCTTGATGTTATAGAAAATCTTCACCACACTTCTGTTGTGCAATCGAGGTTCTCCACCAAGTTATCTTCTTCTATCTGCATACAAGGGTCTCTTTCTGGTATGCCTCAAAGTCTTGAGATTGCTCTTCATAAAATCTTTATTCAATTTCTCTGGAGAACATTCTTTGCATTCATCTGATGTAGAATTCCGACTCATGGATGTTGCAGATGATATAATGACTCATGTAGAGATAGGTCTAGTTTACTGGAACAAGTAATCATCATAGTCTTATCCCTCCATATGGGAGAACCTCTAGTTTTGGATCTTGCAATGCTTTCATTCATAAGTCTTCCATACACTGTTCTTCATCACGACTTTCAGTTCCTCTGCTTGATTTCTTTTATTGATTTTATATCACGCTGACAATCTTGTGATTCTTGATACAATGACTGGTTGTTCTAGATTCTCTTTCTTTCTTGGAATCTTCATGTGTTTCTTTAGTCCTCGGGTCCATGGAGTTTCTTATAGATTCCATGCCCTAAATATTCCATCATAGGATCACGGATGTGGATGGACAACCAGGGATACTTTAAGGATTCTCTTTGAAGAATACGTACTGTATTTCATGGATATATACTTCATCATCTTCAATGGATCATAGGATTATCTACCTCCTAATCCTTGCTTCATGTATGAGTGCATATAATCGACTCCCTCCATCTAACATAGTCCATGCTTCCATCTGCATCCTTATTGTCTTCTGCAATATATAATTGGCTCTCTTGTCTAACAGATTCCACACTTCTACCTTGTTGTCTTCTACAAAACGTCATAAGTCTTTTTCCAATTTCCTCTCGATTGCTGACTTCTTTCCTTCTTCTAAGTCTCTTCAAGATCGATTCGGCTTATCTTGCAATAACTTCAACATGATTTGTATTTCATCATTTCATGTGTATTTATCTAATGATATCCATTCTTATCTTTTTGTTCTTCCATAAGTATAGTTCTTCTTGGAATACATTATCTTCCAAGAGATAGATATACAAGATATGTACAGAGACGATGCAAACAAGATATGTATAAGAAATAAGAAGAGTTTTGTTACCTTTAGAAGAAGAAGTCTCTTCCATACTGCTTAGTCTTCTTTGTAGGTTCCTTTTCTTCGGCAATTGATGCTTCGTGTTTCTCCTTCCTTTTCTTTAGCTCGGGACAATGATTCTTGTAATGACCATACTTTCGACAGTTGAAGCATTGTACTTCTGATATGTCTTTCTCTTGATTTGGCTTCCTCCTTGAACCAAAATTCCTTTTGTTCCCAAAGTTCTCGAATCTTGTTGTGAAGGCTTGATCATCGTACTTCTTTTGGGGTTTCTCTTTTGCACTAATCCTTGATTCTTCTTGAGCACAACAAGTCCAAAGTTCTTCGAATGTTAGATACTCCTTTCTTGTGTTCATGCTTGCAGAAAATGCATCCCACATCTTGGGAAGACCATTGAGTACTACGTTTACCAACTCCTTCTCTGAGATGATCTCTTCAATAGCTTGTAGTTGATCTCTTAACTGAGAGGTTCTCACAAAGTAAGATGTTATGCTGTCGTCATCATTCATCTTCATGTCACAGAGCTCATTCTTCAAACTCATTACTTGTCCAATGTTTCTGACTGAGAAGAGATTTGTTAGGGCATCGTACATATTATTTGATGAGTCAAGATGGGAGATGTAGGGTATAAAGTGGTCTTTTATAGATTCCACTATGATACTCATAGCATTGATATCACTGTCTTTGAACTTCTCCATAGCTGCAATGTTCTGTGGTTCCTTCTCTTTTCCTTCTTCAAACTCTGGCTTCACAATCTTTCCTTTCACGATATCCAACACTTTATTCTTGGCAAGGATGAGGTCAATTCTTTTCTTCCACACTTTGAAGTTAGAAGCTCTATTTAACTTGTTCTCTGACTTCATAGAATAAGTCATGGCTACTTTGACTTGGTCAAACCCTAGATTTGACCATAAACTCAAACTTCACATCTTAACTTGCTAAGAGTATCAGGAGATGCGATAGGCTAGAGCGCACTAATATATCCAGATATTAGGTCAATCCATTCACTTAAGGTGACTCAACAAGAGGATTAGGGTTTCTGCAACATCTCCTGCTAGTAACCCTAGCGACAGTGTCTTGGAAGCTGCTTCAGCTAGTAACCCTAGCGACAGTTCCTCAACGAGCTCAATATCCTAGTGGCTATGTTTCCTTCTAGCGTTTAGACTAAATGAAGGAGGTGTGGGCCCAGAACCTGTTAGAATATGAAAGATGTGTGCTCGTTTTACCATTGACAATACCCTTGTCACCCAACCATAGGCTGAAGCCACCCTCTGAGCACCTTAACCTTGACAGAGAATCACTCTGGAAGAAAACCCTAGGCTAGATAACTAAACAAAGGGTAGTGCACCTTTCCCCAAGGATAACACATCAACAAAGGCTGATCATGTGTTCTAAACACTATCCAAGAAATAGTTCAAGCCAAAACGTAACTGCTAGCTGCAACAACTGCATCAAAAACTCTCCTCTAAACCTGCGCACAAGACTGCCACTGCACTGCGCAGAACTGGCTCTCTGAAACTGCTGAGATGTGTCAAATGAGAGACTGATGCCCTGTATTTATAGTGGTTCTGGCAGACTTACTGGGGCCAACTTCTCCTTCTGGGTACTTGTCCGTTCAGTATATTATTATTATTTATGGCCGACTTCTTCTCTTGGAGGCTAATAACCTAATATAAATTATCTTCTTGAGCCGACAAGTCTTCTAGGGTTATTAGCCAACTCATTAGGGTTTCTTCTTTCTTTCCGGAGTATTCTATTCTCGTCAGGTTTACACGTGGAGGTAAATAACTCCCGCAACTACCATAATATCAACAATATATCATTTTAAAGAGAAGACTCTTTTATTTTTCTGAAGAAAAAATATGTATATTTTTATCAATGAGAATCAAAATATATAAAAGAGAGGCATGGAAGTCATTTTCATCCCAAGCATTTTACCCAAGATCCACGACTAGACGATAGCATGCTAAACAAATCATAGGAAGACTGATTGTTTGTTGTTAACAAAACCATACCAAAATGAGTTTTACTATCATTACCCAAATTCTAACACAAAAAACATAATCATCTTACCACCTTGAATTTTCAGTAGACCATTTGGGTAGCCTCTGGAAGAGGTACCCCATCTAAACATTCATTAATTACTAAGAGACCATCATTCAAAACAAGAACCTATTTTGATAGTAAATATGCTTGTTGATTATGGACCCTGGAAATGTGATTTATTATGATATCATCGAAACCTTCATGAAGATCGTGTATTTTCCTTTTCCATGGCTCTAAAAGCAGGTTATTCAACTGACTACGACCATCAAACTAGTTGATCATGGCTTTAGGGTCTCCCAGGATCTAGATCTGACGAATTCCATTTGCTTTCACAAAAACAAGTAACATCTAGAGTGCAATCAATTCATCCCTTGTGTTCATTCCATAACTGGCCTCTAGCTTTAAATGAAAATATTGATTTTGATCCATATAAAGGACTATGCTAGCTCCATATTGACCTAGTAACCCATGACTTGCATCATAAAAAAATCATCTTGCCATCACTGGATTAAAAATGGGTACTAGTCTCCAATGATCCAAATGATGCCATGTATCCTTTCCTCACTAAAGGAAATAGTCCCTAACCTTATGAGCCACAAATATTATGTTTGCAACATGCACATAAAAAAAGACTCGGTTCCTTTGCATCCAGATGCCCCATATAACATAAGAAGGAAGTTCCTTAAATTATTTCAAATATGGATTTCAGGGCCACTTCCATAAACAGAGTTCCAAAGAATCACTATTCCACTACCCTATACAATTCAAATTCACCATGAAATCACACCATACTTGATAACTAAATGAATAGGATACAAACACATGAAACATTGATTCTTCTTCTACTTGACAAAGAGAAAACCTATTCCATCCAATCCAATCCAACCCCTCCTCTCTTCGCCGTCCCATGTTAAAATCCTATTTTTCAGGGACAACCACATAAACAATCTAGTTTTCAAAAGGATTTTCCACTTCCAAAATCAAGACAACCACCATCTTCTATCCACTCTAGCCCCTCCTGAATCCATGACCTCATATCCAAGATTTACTATTACACTACCTGAGGACCTATTCCACGACCAAAATAATTCTTCTTCTTCATTCCCCAAGGTGACTCTGTTATGATAAATCATCCTAATAAAACCACTCCAATCATTTTCCATAGCACCCTCCAAACCTAGCTCCTCCATCGAAGTCCACCTTTGAAAACCATTGGGTTGTATCTTGCTTGTCACAATATTTTCTATGTGCCTCAAACCATGAGCATTGAGAAGGACCCTAATATCCTCTAACAATATAAACTAACCCCCTGCTCCAATCCACAAATCCTCCCCTAGACTAAATTGACTTCCATTCTCGATCTTCAAGGCTACCCATCTATCGATAATCAGAAAATCGTTTACAAGACCCTTCCAGATATTTGAATCCCCTTTTACAAATTTAGGATCCTTGCTGATCCATTCTTTTGTAGTTAAAAAAATGAGGTAATTAATCTTCATGATTGTATCCAACAAACCCTTATCGAAAACCATCCTCCACAGACTCCTAGCTACCAACTCTTGGCCAAACAAAAGGATATTCTTCAGACCCTACCCACCCTTTTTATTTGGTTTAGACAAAACTATCCATTTGAACATAGGAATAATTTCTTTCACCTTCTTTCCTGACCACAAAAATCTAAAGCATCACCTAGAAATATTATCCAATATACTCTTTAGAACATGAACCGAGGACAACTAATATGTTGGAATGCTTTCAAAAACCGATTTTACCAAACTCAGACTGCCACCTAAGGATTACCATCTATGGGACCAAGGATTGATTCTATATTCCACCTTTTTTAACAACCACATCCAATCCACCACTCTATAATCATTGGGTTTTTAAAAGTACCCAAGATACTTTGGACTAGTTTGTAGATTCTCAAATATGAAGTCAAACAAAGAAAAAAACTACTCTACTAGATTGTCCGAAAGTTCATTTCCAAGCATAAGAGTCTTATGACTTAAACAATTTGGATGGGGACCCATTTCTTAATACTAGACAATTGGTCGAAGAGACACTTGACATGAACCAATTGGTCAACTCCAAACTTAATCCCAATTATAATAAGGCCAGTCTGAGAAAAGTCCATTTCACCTTATCATATACATTTTCCAAATCCAATTTCATAACCAGAGATGAGACCTTTTTTAATTTAATAGTATGCATTCCCTCCTGTGTTGTCCCTACCGCATCTATGATCCGTCGGTTAAAGAGAAATCCAAATTTTTTCTTCGTCAGACACCTAGATAGTATCCCCTTAATCTGACTGGATATTATCTTAGCAATCATATTGTAAATAAAATTGCAAAGAGAAATAGGTATAAAATCAATGAAACTTGAGGGATTGGATGTCTTTAGAATTAAAGCTAGAAATGTGTCATTAGTATCCCCAAAAATTATTTCCACTATTCTAATTTCCTCGACCACATTGAGGAGCTTATCGTCGAGAAAATAAAAAAATTCCAAATAAAACTCCATGGTCCACCCATAGGGACCCGGACTCTTTTCTCTTTTAAAACCAGAAAGAGTCTTATTTATTTCATCCTTGGTAACTAGTGCCCCAATCAAGTCATTTTCATGTTGATAAAAAAAAAAAAAGTAATTAATATTACTACCTACCATTTTCTCCAATGTGATTTTCCTATAGTTGTTTGAACATCGCTCCAAAGTATGCATCCCTTGCTTCTGCAATATCTTTGAAAGATATGACCACTTCCTTTGTCAAGCCTTCCAACTCCCAAATAGTGTTAAGAATCTTCACGTGCTTTGCAAATTTATGGAATAATTTAGTGTTGTTGTCACCTTCCACCAACCAAATGGCCTGAATTTTGAGTCTCTAGGTCGTCTCTTGAATTACCAACANCAAAGAAGTGTTGGATTTTCTAACCCCTTCATGTTTTGATAAAAATGAGGACTTTGTTGATAACATTGATGAGTTCATACATGTCGGGAAGCGTAAATGGGATGTGATTGGATATGATGGGGATCCCATTTATGACATTGAAGTTCATCCCCAAAGGTTGCCTTTACATCTACCACATGAAGTTACTAATAATATTGACATTTGGCAACAAGAACCTGACCTTATTCAAACACCCGAGGATGACTTGATGCTATGCTTTCCTAATGATTTTCGGTCATACCTTGAGGACTTTGATGATTGCTCCTCTGAGCATTTGGATTTATTCTATGAAGATGGCTATCAACCACAGTTGTGCTCAAGTTTTGACAGGAGTAAGACCGTTGTTTGCCTAAAGAGAGATTCTCATGACATTTTTTCCAGCCACCTCTCATTACCTTACCTTGTTGTATCATTAAAGGTGTAGTTGGGAATTATATCTTTTGCATTGAGTTTTCTCTGAAGCAAACCCAAGAATCCAAGGGTTGGTTGAAAACTATAGATTTCAACCTATCATCTCATTTTTTCAACTTTCCCTTGAGAGTTTGCCAGTCGTCTGCTAGATCTTTGATGATCCCTTCCCAGGCTTCAGAGCGTGAGGACGTCCTAGGTAGCCAGTTTGCAGACCTTTTGAGCCAGTATTCTGAATCGTGGACTTTTCATGATTCCTTCCTAAATTGGATTGAGTGCTTTCCTCAGAAGTTGACCTGGCATGACTTTTCCCCCCACCCACCCACCTCCATGAGCTAGACCTTACAACTTCCATAGATACAATGCATTTTCTAACTCATGGCTTTTTTGTGCTTGCTTTATCACTATTTTGGTTTATGATGAAGCACAAAGGCAGGTATCATGGGACGTTACTGGATTGGCTTCACTGGTTGTTTGACTACACCCAACATTCCAGCCAACAGGTAAGTACAAATAAGAAGTTTACTTTCACATTCTTACTTGTTGATTGCTTTATTTTAGCCTATATATATATATGTGTGTGTGTGTGTGTGTGTGTGTGTATGCTAGGGTGGCATTACCACCCCAATTTTGTTACTGATGCTTCTTTCGAGATCAAGCAGGTTTGCAGGTTATGCAGAGATGTTGAGGTTCTCATGTGCTCTACAGTGAGCACATGTCCCCAAGTTGGAGCCAGATGTTATCCCTACTTTTTAGGGATAACTAGGAGATCATGTCTCAAGGCCCACAGGTCCTAAACATGGAGTACGGAGAGCAGGATTGACCTGAGCATGGGCCTGGAGGGCCTACCTTTTCTTCTTCCATCGTCCTTATCTTGTCAGCAGCAGCAGCATCCATCACCATCGGTTTGGTCCTGTATCAAAAGAGGTTCTTGCTCCATGAGGTAATTAGTCCAGGTATCATGGTATGCGTCACATTTGATCATTAAAATCTTTAAATGTATGCATCTGATTCCTTTTATTTCTAACGACTGCTTGGATCTTACATTTGCCCACTTGACCATGTTTGGGGGGATTGACAGGATGCCCTAGCAAGCCTGTCTTTGTAGGTTTTGGTTTGCCACTGGGGGGATTTCTGAAAAGCCATCATCCGCTCCCATCATAACACCACTTTTCCATTTTATCTCCCGCTCACTTATCCCATTCCCCTTGTCCGGGCATTGGGTTGACCTATTTTCAGGACTGCACCTTACCTCGTGGGAAGAAGGGGCTAAAGGCCCAGAAGGTAAAAGGAAGCTGGTAAAAGATAAAAGCCTAAGGATAAACCTTGAGATGCTTTGCCCAGGGATCCCCGAGAAAGCAATAAAAGGCTTCTCAGCAAGAAACAAGAGGGACCCGGAAAAATAATAAAACAAGACCTAATTAGAGGATAGGGGGTCTCATCACGAGCCAGCCTATTAGGTCCATGGGTACCCAGCAGTATGACATTTCCACCAGCTGGTTACCATGCTAGGGCAGTGACTCTTAGTTGCATGGCCAAGGGAAAGGGGGTCTCATCACGAGCTAACCTTCTCATCTCTGCGAAAGTACTTGTGGGTAACGTTGTCATCTCTGGTCACCATGCCAAGGCAGTGTCCCCTGATTAGCTTTTGAATAAAAAAACAAATAAAAGAATAAAAAGAATAAAGGAAAGAATGGGCTTGGAAAAAATGCATCCATGACAGGGACAACTCGCCTTCTACAAAAGCACCCACAGGTAACACCTTTGCATCCTTGGCCATCATTGCACCCACATGCTTGGACATCCCTTGACCACACCACCCACTTACATGGCTTGGAAGAGGTCTTTATGGGAACTTTCCTTTTTCCTGTGGACACTAGCCCAATAGGACGCCTTGTCTCTTTCCCCAGACTTGTATTGTAGGCTTGTGTAATGTCTTTGAGCTGTCAACTGATGTATTAGGGATTTTATGCATGTGTTTAATAATATTAATGATGAAATGTGATTGACATTGCTATGATCCCTGTGACTGATGAGCCCATGGAGGGCGTAGCCTTTGATGTGCAGGACCATACCCGACAGACAGGTACCATCTTGGACCGGTACACATGGGGAGATGATCAGCTCGGACCTCCATGGGGATGAAAATCCCATCAGGTGGATGCTGAGACCCCATCAGGGGGCAGATACAGGGTATAGATGGATCCAGAGCTTTGCATCAGAGGAGAAGAGGACGTTCCACCAGAGGCACCCCGACAAAGCTTGACCTACGGGGGATGACCCTTTCTCAGTGGAATGTTGGCCTTGGAAGGCCTAGGACGTCACCACCTTGACCATGGCGTCACCCAACATCATGGACGTTTTGGGAGGCAGATTAGGCAGCAGTGGCACATGTGGCAGGTTGGAGAAGCCCAGGGAGGGCTAATGTTTTGCTCCAGGATGCCCCATCTGCCCAAAAAGGGGTTAATGTCTCCATTGAAGGGGATTTTACTCTCTTTTCAACTTGATTTAGGATTTAATTTGACAATTTAATGTAAAACAATATGATTTTGGTATTTTGGCCTTGTCGGCCTTTTACATGACCTAAAAAGTAAAATTAGGTCATGATATTGTATAAATGGAGGATTTTCTCCTTCATTTTTTCATCATCACTCATTCACTCCATAAGGAGGTCTGAAATTTGCGCCCTATCTTGGGTATTTGGCTGATTTAAGGAAGGCGCACTTGTTGAAGGAAGATTTTTTTGGCATATTTTGGCAATTCTCTTGAAGGAAGGTGTTACAACTAGGGTTTGTATACTATTTCATAGTGATATGTAAGTGTTTTTTCTGCAAAACTTCTTGAATGAATGGTTGTAGTCTTATATTCTTGCATATGTTTATAATTTGTTGATTAAAAACCCTAGGTGACAAGCACACAAGTAGGTCCTTGTCTCATGTCCCCTGATAGAGTTTTTCAACCATTGAAGAGGAAAAAGAGAGCCTAGCCGTAGCTACACTCCTTTCTCCTCTTCTCCCTTTGCTGGCCGTACCTGTTTGAGCTCAAGAAGGAGAAGACGTCCCAGGCCTAGGTTATCTACACTTAGGGTTGTTTTCTTCTAGGGTTTGATGATAGAGCCTTGCTGTAGCAACACTCTCCCTCATTTGACTCTCTCGTCTTGACTTTATCTTTCATGCTAGCGGTTTTTGCCATCTAAGGAAGGAGGAGAGAGCACGAGGCCTTGCCATAGCAACACCGGAGTGGGCCTCTCTCCCCTAGGGTTTTGTCTCTGAGGCCCTGCCATAGCAACACTTCAGAGCTCTTCCCTCCAGTCCTTAGCCATCCTCCTTTAATTTGACTCCATTTTACCCTAGAAGGCACTGATCCTAAGACCTCCAGTGTTGAAGTGAAATTGATCAAAACAACTCTCAAAACCCTTTGAAATATTAAACCCTAACTACACTAACCCTAGCTCTAGCTAACCCTACTAACCCTAAATGATGACGTCATCATTGGATATCTCATCTTTAAAGCAGTAACGTTTTACGTTATAAGCAATTGAATGGTGGATTAAAGCATTTATTAAATAAAGTGTTGATTAGTTAACTTGAATGCCACATTGTTCTAGTATTTATTGGTGAAGTAACATTATTTTTCATTGCTATTTTGTAAACATTGACTTCGTCAACATTTACTTTCAAATTGCTTATATTGAATATTAGATAGTTGTTGATATATATGAAGTACTAACCAAGCCTGCATATTTCAGTTTATTGTTGCTTTGTTCTCGGGCAGGGATTCTACTTGGTTATCTTTATTGGCTATAAGCCGGACTATCTGTTTTGGTGGTGATCTGTGAAGGGAGAAACTTGTTATTGTCTGATTATCCTTTAGCCTCTTCAAAGCCCCAAGTCACCGGGGACGTCTCCCCTGGGCCTCACCTCCCTAAAGAGAAAGAACCATACCATCGTGGTGACATTGGGTGGGATAGGTTCCTGTTACGCCAGTTTGGATTTCTACTTTATAGCCTTTCTTCCTAGCTACAAACTGTGCGATAACAAGCCCCAAATGGAGTTTGTATGCGGAAGTTGCAGCCCTAGGAAGTTGACGTATCAACTAGACTCCTTAGGGTCTGCATTCCTTTCGCCACTTCATCTCCTAGGGTTAGGGTTTTGGATATTTGGGGTTTTTTCCTCTTAGGGTTTAGTACTTTATGTTAAAAGGCCATTTCTGCCTCTTGTAATGTTCTTCTTGCAAATGAGTGTAGCCGACACCTCTCTCTTCAAAGATGAGCTACCACCATTCTAGCTAGTTTGTATTGCTTTGCATTTCATAGTTTTTTCCTATTTCATTTATTAATATAATTTGGTTCTCATTATATTATTGTGCTCTCTGTAATATTTTTGTGTGTGTGTTTCCATTCATATTCCTACCTTTCATTTCGTTCTCTATACAATCTAGATCAACCTTGACTTGAATCCATTGCCCAATGGAAAGAAACTAGTCTTCTGTCCTTCCATCCACTTTATTTACTCGATCCATAAAATATTGTTTTGCAATCCTATCCTAGGGAAGCCCCCCTGGAGTTGGAGGAGAGTCAGCCTAAAGTGTAGAAGAGGGTTAGTGAGGTGACACTGTGACAGTGGCCTCCCTCTTAGTTACACCAAACCTTGCTTGAGCTTTAGGACTTTATCTCAAGAAGTGAGGGTTTGTGTGATAGCATAACTTTTACACATACAACTTACAAGTGAGAGTTTGGGAGGAGACCCCACAATGCAAGCTTGTTGGGATTGGATTTCCGCACAATATACAAGCCGCAATACCATACTGTGAAACATGAAAATCTTTCAACATGGTTGTGGAAGAGGAAGTCGAATAGTCAAGGCATTTGACCTTTCCAAGTATGTTTGTTGAGGTTCTAGTGCAACAACAAAATTTGTTGTATATATATATAGAGAGATGCAATTTTTTTCCAAATAAATTTAAGTCCACAAAGGACTAGTTGACATCAATTAAACACCAAGTTTCACCCTTGAACCACACTGGAACACTCTTATTTCTCCCAGATGCATGGACAATGAGTAAAATGAGCCAAATGAGACCCAAAATCACCCCTTACGTTATCTTTTCATGCCAGAAGATCTTTTGTGAAAAAATCACAATTGTTTGGACAAATCGCAATTTTTTCAAAACTCAAACCAAGAAGAATTGTAAAAACACCAATTTCACCAAGAGTTTTTCCACACTAATATATATATATATATATATATATATATATATATATAAATATATATATATATATATATATATATATATATATATATATATATATTATAATTTGTTATCCATGCATTTCATGCCCCTTGGAAAAGAACTGTAATAGTTGGGAAGAAAATAATTAGTAAAGCCGGTTGATGGCCCACACTAGATGCCAATATATGGCAGGGGAGGCAAAGTTGGAGTAACCAGAGAGAAAGGGGCTTGAAGACATAATTCAGATATGGAAGACAGCAAAATAGATGGCTCAAGAAGCCCTTCCTCCCCCCAAAAGCGGTTAACTTGTTTGAAAGAAGGGTTGGAGGATCTCCAACTCATGAGTCATGATCAAAGAGCAGAGAATGGTTCTTAGTCAGATGATGACTTCTATGTCTCTAAATCTGTTAAATCCACAAAGTAGTAGTCCTATCTCTAGTAGTGTACAAATTCCTTCAATTTTGGCTGCAGGAACATTTCCTAGCCCTATTACATCGGCATCAAGTCTAATAAACTCCTCTTTGGTCCAAGAAGACCAGTTTAAAATCACGATTTGAGACAGAATTGGCATTTTCAAAAAAGATGTACCCTTAAGATTGGAGCATTTGTAAAGATCCTTGAGGATCGTTCTTGTACCAATAACAATATTTGAATTTTTCAGTAACACAAGGAAAATGCAGCAGTTCCTAAAATCAATGCTGACCAGGAAATCATACCTGCCAGTCAAGACAATTTATTACTATATTTTCAGCCTGCCCAACCATTGCCTGTATTTCTTGAAGCTGGCTGGCAGAAGAAACCTCAGCAAATATGCCAACATGTTTGCTTTCGCAGTCGTATACATGCCCATGATTTATGAACAGTGGCCTGATCTTTGCAATTGCTGCAGAAAAACACACGATTTTTCAAATATTTGACTTACAAAAGTTAACAGTCGCCATCAGAATTCATGACTAATATTTTCATATGCACACTTTTCATCCTGCATCCTTGAAAGGCATGAATCTTTTGTAGTTACTAATGCATTAAATTACTAAATTATTTAGAAACAATTCTCCTTGTACATGTCTTAATTTCTTTGCGAACCACAATTTACGTTTCAAAAATGTTTTAATCATGCCAAAGCATAATCATGATCATCAGGTTGAAGAGTCAAGACTGCTCACATGCCCATTCATTAGCAAGTTCATTGTCTCCTGAGGAGAAAATAAAAGTATTCCATCCTCTTTCAACTGCAGTAGTCATGACTTCCTTGCTTTCAGTCCATATCCAAACTGACTTTTCCTGAGTATGGTTAGTAGGGCTCATTGAAGAAGAAATTTGTGATTGAGTGATTTGGCATTTTAATCTCTTACTGACATCCATGCACAAGGAAGATGATGAAAATTTGAAATGAGTACCTGCAAAAAGAAAACAAGATCATAAACACATAAACCTAAAGATCACATGTTTATTTCCTAGAATGGAAAGCTAGGTTTAAATTTTGCAAAGGAATGACATGCTTGGATGCAAAATCCAATTTTGGTAGACTGAAGTAACATGCAGTAATATAGATATGTTAGTTTCCACCTAAACTTCTAGATCTAATGCTCCTTCCCAGCTTGCTTACAGAGACTTCTATGTGTCTATAGCTCTCTATTAATCATGGCATTCCATTCCATCCTCTCTGGCTTTCAATCACCTAATTCTGAAAGAGGTACTTGCAATTTTGTTTCACATGTAATTTGAGACGAACAAAGTTCGTCACGCACAAATAATCCAAAATATCTGGAATATAGTAATCAAATCCATATGGACAAATATATATATATATATATATATATATAATAAGAATGAATAGTAAGATGATTTACAATTGAGAATGAGGGTTCGTTTATATACCCACGCAGGGGTGCCCTTAACCAATAGTCATGTCCTTTGAGACCCTTTCGTTATTAATAATTATTATTTATTAATTAATTATTATGTTATGAATATCTATTTATATGTATATTTATGTTCATAACATAATTACTAGTAAACTAAAAGTATCATGTTGATAACATTCTATCTATCTATTTCTTTTTCGGTTCAGACATAGCCCTCTGCTCCTAGGAATGACTCTTGTTACCCCTCATATTGTATGAAGCCTTGTCCCAATTTGAAGACCCTGTGCAAGAACACTGTGTTTGGAGGATTTTGGTTTCGGAGCTGATGTGTTGATGCTTCGATGCATATTTTATCGCCTTGGTGGCACCATCGTTACATATGTTTGAGGCTTGCATGTTTGACCTTGATGGAGTGCCAGCCTTGAGGAGGATCATGCATACATGATTACACATTTGATTGACCCCTAATGCTTTCATGGAAAGGGATAACCATCAATTAAGGGTTTTCCCTAAGTCTTATGTTTTTATTATTGGATTAATTGCTCCTTGAGGTAGTGCTTGGTTTGTTTTGCATGTGTGGATTCATGTTGGTATGTATGCATCATTAGAGAGGAATGTAATGTTCCCAAGCCATTATGCCAGGAACATCACGGTTTTGGGTGTCTTTTAAACTTTTACTGGTTGTAGCAATTCGTCAAACACTTTGCTTACAGTTATGCTTAGGGTTTTACTGATGTGTTTATATGTGTGTTTGCAGCAATAGATAAGAAGATAAACGATGGAACATACCTCAACCATGTGCAAGGCCAACAATATGATAGATAAACCCAAAACACTGCAGATCGGATCTTTATTTCATAAATAGAAGCAAGAACCTAATACAATGAGATGCCAATCTGGAATGCACATCAGATGGCTCCAATAAAGACAATAGAAGATAGGAGCTGCTACAAAATGCTCCAATAGAAGATGCCACAAGCCTCCCAAGGCTGAATACTCACTGAAGACCAATGCAAGAGTAGATCTGGGCCATAAGAAATGCTAAACCCTCAAGCTGGAAGAGGCCACGCCCTACTGGAATGTTGAAGCTCCTCAATAATTAGGCCCAACTGAAGGAAGCCTCCAAATGAGTCCAAAATGAGTGGAAGAGTAGATCGGGTCACTGCAAGAACAACCCAGGTGCTCAAATCTCCAAGATCCCTCTCAAACCCTATGGATTTGAATCTCCTCCAAGGAATAGTGTGCCCCCCTAGATGCCTGAACCCCTAGATAATTCGGCCTCCCTCCTAGAGGTCTCCAACAGCTCCACCAATCCACTAGAATGATAGATCGGGGCACGGCAATGAAAACCCAAGTGCTCAACTAGGCAAAATACTTGCTAGACCCATGGATCTAGCAACCCTCCAAAATGTAGTGCGCCCTCCTCTTGGGAAATCGTCCCACTCTCAATACAAATGAATCCACCACCAAAATACCTCCGGAATCCACCAAGAATAATGCTATAACACCTGCAAAGGAAACCCAATACCTGGAATTCCCAAAACTTCTCCTCAGCTAGATCGAATCCTCCCTCAATGGATGGTGCGCCCCTCTTGCTGGAAACCCCAACTGGTGCGCCCTCTCTCTCTCTGCACCTGCAACTGATGTAGAATCCTCCTGCAATTGAGTAGATCTGGAACTAGAATGGTGTGGGAGAGTATTGCATCTCCGAGACCAAGACTGGGACAAGCTAGGTGGAATCTTTCACCACCGAATCGTCCTCTAGGGTTTGTTATGTCAAAACCCTCAAAACCCCTAAGAGATGGGCCCTCTAGCTAGAAGCTAGATATCAAAATGATAGACATACATGAATGAATGAATAGAGGCCCTTGCCTTTCCTTTATACTTCCTGCTCACCTTCTCCCTCCAAAGTGACTTTCATTTTATTAATATTTAATTAATTAATTAACCTTTTTACCTTTGAAAAGCACCTTATCTCTCCTTGTGGCTTCCCTGGCCACTGAAAGTCACTTCTAACCATCCCATCCTGTAGTGTTGCTCCTTTCGATTCCAATGAGCTATTACATTGAGAGGTTCCTCCAAGTAATGTTCCCAAAATGACTTCTTCAGTGAATTTAATTAACTTATAGCTCAAAATACTCAAAATCATGGAAATCGTCGAAATGAAATGAAACCAAAGCCAACCTATGCAGAACGGATCATAATGATGAAATGGGGTGAACGATGCAAGTCGGATCCCAAAATGCCTCTCAATAACCCCTTGTACTCGCTATAACATCCATCTGGCTACTTTGGTCATCATAAACCTCTGCAATGTAATGATGTCCCAAAGTGGGGACATTACAAGGAACATCCATCAACTTAGGGTTTCCTAAAGTTTAGCATGATATTAGTTGATTATCTTGGGATGTGCATTGTTGTAGTTGGATGGTTGATCAACTCATGGTGTTTTCATCCTTATACACACTTGCAAACGTGGGCTAAGTCCAACCCACTTAGTGTGTCCTTGGAGGCACAATGCCTAGGTTCAAAGCCCACTGTCACCTCGACTTGAACCTCTTCCATCTAAGCTTACTCCTAGGGAAGCCAATGGGGGTAGACCCTAGTCACTATGTGAAATTAAAAGTTAATTCTAGGAGTTGATTTTAGTTGATTAAAGGTTTGGGGTTCTAGCCTATATGCAAAAGCAACAATGCAAAGTACAAGATTTTAAATGCAAAAGAAGTCCTTTCCCTAAGGCAACTAAGACTAGTGCCTAAGATTGGGCAAGGGGTCAACTATGTTAAAGGGAGTTTAGATTTTACAAAGATTACAATAATATTACAAAAGAATTACTAGATCCAAAATTTACAAATAAGACTAGATACAAAAGAATGAAAGAAACAACTATCTAAAAAGTTAAAGTGAAGACTAACTAAGAGATACAACAAAGATACAATAGATACAAATTGTACAAAGCAAGATAACAAAGCAACTAACTTGGAATAAACTTGAATGTGCAGGTGAAGAAGATATTGCTCAAAAGGAAAGTAGTACACAACACATCAAGCCAACTATCCCAAACAAAGAGTGCCTCCAAAGGATGCGCAACTTAAAGGGGAAGTTTCACTGGCATACACAACAACAAGCCCCAAACAATGAAGCTGCCTCCAAAGGATGCGCAACTTCAAGGGAGGAGACCAATTACACCAAAACACAACTTGAACTCAAAATTAGATGTTGATAAGAGGCCTCCAAGGGCTAATGCGCAACTTTAGTTCACTTTGTCAAACCCACAAAATGCTTAAAGTAAAACTTGCATGTGAAATAGATGTAAAAGTAAAGTGCTTGCAATGTGACTTAAGCATAAACCATAAAGATGTACCAATGTAGATTTTCAAAGGTTGTAGTGGATTAAATTAGGATTAGTTAAGTTATTGATGTGAAGTGTGAATCCTAGACTAAGTGACAACCTAAGAACTCTCCCCGCTTGTACCAAAAGAATTGTTGGGTGATCAATAAGTGAGGCAAACAAGGCCACACCCTAGCTCCACAGGTCAATCCAAGAACAAAAGTATTCCACAAGGGCTCCGACCTAGTGCCGTGAGATTGTCCCCGATCTAGCACCCCCTGCTTCTTCCTTAGGTTCTCTTTTTGTTGGCAAAGTTGAGACAGTGATTGGTGACCTATTAAACTAGGTAGATTTTAGGCCCTAAGAGACTAAGGTAAATTGAGCTTAAGTTAGATCGAGTTAAGTTAGATTAGTGAAGGTGATTGCAATGTAGTGCTTTTAAGATAAAATGTGCTTGCAATGTAAATGAAAAGTACTTGAAAGATAAATACTTTGAAATGTAAAGTACTTAAATGGAAATTGCAAGAAACTTGAAATGATTAAAAGTAGATAACAAGATTATTAAATGCTTATAAAATTAAATTACAAGACATAAAAGAAAGTACCTGAAAGATTATAACTTAAAAGAAAAGTACTTGAAAGTAAAAATAACTTGCAATGAAATGAAAGAGCAAGATAAGCACCGTAAACTTGTTATGCCTCCATGGGCCTAAGTTAACATAAGATAGTTACTTCTAGATCTAGATTATTTTAGACCATTAAGCACATGAAAGAAGCAGATACCATCTACTCGCCTAGCCTTACGATTTTGGGGGTTGGCTTAGCCAAGCTCACTCCAAGATGTAGGCAAACAAAAGAAAGAGAAATGCTTGGAATGAAAACTAATCTAACAACCACAACAAGTGCACAAGATGGAGGACAAAGCCTTCCGGTTTTGTGCACAAGTGGGTGAAAAGAACTTGAAAATAAAAACTTGGAAGTAAATCTTAGCCTCTCAACCTTGTCCTAATGACAAGTGGGGCAAACAATGAAAAATAACTTGCTAAAAAATAAATCTAAATCCTAGCATTACGTTTTTGGGGGTTGGCTTAGCCAAGCTCTCACCAAGGTGTAGGCAACTTGTGAAAGAAAAATGCAGAAAATTAATTATGAGAGAAGGCAAGCCCTTGGGACTCCCTTGGGTTTGCTTAAAATGTGTAAAATAGAAGAGAAAGAGAGGTTATTGGTTACCCAACTTTGGGAGGTTGATCTCTAGCTTCTTGTGGCCCCAAATGGCCTCTTGGACACTTCCTTGGTCACTAACCTGCAAAAACCCAGCAAACAAAAGCTTGTTGGAAATGCTGCAAAAGTGACACAAATGTTAAAAAAAATTATGTTTTTTACACAAAAATTTTCTGCAGAAAATTACAACAAATATATTATATTGAAATGACTTATTCTAGGTGTTAGTATGCCCAAAAAATCAATGGAAATGAACAAAAATAAAGTGCAGAAATTTTAGAGGCTCAAAATGGATGAGGAAGGCAAGTTTCCAAATCTGAAACAAGCCTTTCAAACCCTTGAAGTGACCTGCAAATATTTGTGAGCAAACTACAAGAAAAGAGCAAATGGTGAGTAGATATATTAGAGGAAACAAAATACTTTGTAAATCTAAAATCTACTCACTTAGATCCACAATAATATTATTGCAAATCCACCCAAGAAAAATACTTTGCTTGGGATCTCTACTCTAGATCTAAAATAATGCTTACACAAAATAAACACCAAGCAATATCACCTCAAATCATAGATGCACGAAGAAGACTCTTAACACACCATTGTCTTCCAAAACTTTCTATTAGTCCAAGTAGGAGGTTGCTGAAAATACTTGCAACAAGCTTCTCTCCAAAAGAAATGAGCAAGAGAGAAAGATGGGAGAGATGGGAGAAATTTGAGCATAGTAACAGTAGCAAAAGAATTGGTGAGAAATGAGGAGGGGAGGGGTTTCATTTATACTTGGGGAGCAAGAGCTACCCCTCTTGGATCTCCTCCAAGTGTCTACCAAAGAGCAAGAGAGAACATCTCTAGAGGAGGGGTGCACTAGCTAGTTTAGGGTTTTGGTATGTGAGTGGAGTGTGAGTTGGCAAGCCAAGAAAAGTCAACAAAGGTGAGGTGGAGGCTCTAGGGGAGCGCATCTAGGGAGAGGAGGGCCCCACTCTATTAATTTTTCATTTTCTAGAGTGTTCTCAAGGAGGGGGGTGCAACTTCCCTAGGGGGAACAACTTTAAGTTGTGGTGGCTAGGTGGAAAGGGGGAATGAGGGTTAGAAAAGGCTTAGGATGGCTTAATTAAAGGTTTAGGCATCATCTCTCATCCTTCTCTAACCATTTTGCTTAATTTTACAAAAATTGACATTTTGACTACGTCAATACTAGCAATTAAATTGATGTTTTAGACTGACTTAGACTCCTCAATGCTCATGGAAAAACACCTAGCAAAACTTGTCCAATTGAGCTGAAACTTGGTCAAAGGGTGTAGGGGGTCTCGTTCCATTTATTTTGAGCACAAATACCCCTATCAATGACCTAGTTTTTACATTTTTTTTATCAAAAATTAATTAAAATTAGTAAATTACCATTAACTAGGCAATTTTTAAAAATAAAAAAAAAAACTATCTAGACTCGACGAAATTCTGCAAAACTCTAGGAGATGTCTAGCATGGTTATTTACAATATTCTTAGACACTAGCTACCAGAGAGCTAGACCATTAGAACGTCTTTCACCACTTTGGAGGAATTATTTGTGGGAATGAAAAACTCAAGGGAAATTAATAAGGTTGGTTAGGCCAAATGAATAACCCGAGGAAAAAAAACACTCAGTGAAAGGGACTCCTCTAATGATGAAGTCCTAAGGAAACTAACCTAACTATGATCCATGCAGACCCATTACATTATAATCCCATGCAGGGGAGCGGGAATTCCATTACAAAAAGAAGTGTTGAAGGCCAAAATAGCCTTGTAGAACCAATAAGTCTCTGACTTGGTAGCACCTGATGGTGCATATCTTCATGGTACATGGAGTTGACCCCCTAGTTAAAATAGGTGGTCAACACATGCTAGATATTACATTGCTTGAGGAGCGCTTCACTCTAGAGATCTTGCCTTGGAATCCTTGATGGTTTGTTGGAGATGAATAGATGCTTTCTTCAGTAGTGCTCCTCTTGTGCACACTTTCCTAGAGCACCCTCCTTTGATGGTCTTTGGTGGTGTTATCCTCATTTTGTGGGATAAATAAGGAGATAATGTCTCAACGTTCTCAAGTTGCAGATATGGAGTGCCGAGAGACCACGTGACTAGCAGTGTCCACTTGCACATACAGAAGCCCACTTTATCACCACATTTTGATCCATTTGTCAGTGCATCCCCCACACCAATTGGCTTCTGGAAGGCAGATGGGTCTTGCTCCATGCAGTACAAGTCAGGTATTGTGACAGGTAATCGCCCTAAGATTTGAGGCATTTAAACATGTTGTATTTAAGCTGCTTTTGATTATAGAACCCCTGCTTGGGCATTATGCTTTTGACCTTGTTTCACCTTGGTGAGTGTCATAGAGTTCCTAGTAAGTGACCAACCTTTGGGGAAGGTTTGTGAATGAGGGTCCCTTGAGGGGTTGTCATACCATTTCTGACCATACTTACCACTTTATGCTCATTACGTTTTCATCATATTTCCCTCTTCTAGGCCCTTTGGCTTTAGTGACCCAAGAAGGGCATGTACCTCATCTCATGGGAAGAAGGGGCTTAAGGCCCAGAGGCTTGTAGTTGGCAAAAGATAAAAGCCAAACCATTAACCTTCTAGATGCTCGCCCAGGGATCTCGAGGACAATGAAACGTCTCTCATAAGAATTGATGGGACCCGTGAAAGAATAACTAATAACAAATTTCAACCAGGGAGGGGCATGTGTGGGCACTGTTTTTAATGCTTAGGTAGAAGCCCCACACATGTTACCAACTTGGGGAAGCATGATGTGACCAGGGTAGAGTCAAGGTGGGCACAATTTTTATTGCTTAGGTAGAAGCCCCACCTTGGCTTCAACCTGGAAACATCCTAAAAGAATTAAAAGGCAATGAATGGGCTTGAAAAAAGGATGCATTGAAAATGAAGGTGCAGCACGCCCTCTACAAAGGCACCCATAGATGAGACAGTACGAGCCCTTGTATGTCATGAAACCCATTGACCTATGAAGTCTAAACCCCTATCCACCTCATCATCCATTACATGAACTTGAAGGGACACCCTTGGGAGCATCCCCTACTTGAGGGTTTTGGTCTACCCAATATGACTTTTATGACACCCCTCCCATACTTAAACTTGGTCAATTGTATAGGCTCTTTGAGCATTTGTTTGATTTGATGAGGTAGTTTTGATGCACATGTTTAGGTGCCTTGCTTATTAGATGTGGTTTACACTTGTCATGATATCTTTGACTTGACATCTTTGGAGGGCGTATCCTTTTGTTTTGTAGGACCTTGCTTGGTGGCCAGTTTTGGGAGAACAAGCCTAGATTGGGCTTCCATGGGGCAAGAAGTCCATAGGTTGAATGCTATAGGCCCGCACACAGGATCACAGAGGCATGCCTTTGGAGTCTTGCATGGCATCATGGAGGGCCTAACCTATCCCCTACCACCTAAACGTTTTAGTTGAAGAGGGAAAAACATCACTTTCTTGAGGTTTGACGTCACAAAGGGGTTAGGTTTTAGTGGTGATAGAGTTTCTCAATGACACTTGGCATCAATTGATGAAGAGAGCACATTCACTTGAGGGAGAAGGCCATCACACATGAAGAGAGGGCCTTTGGAGGCCAAACGTCCCATCCCCAACCCCAACGACTTGTCACATATGCCAAAACGTCCCCTAAAGGGGTGACGTCATCTTACTTTTTGGGTTTCTAATGTGCAAAAGTGAATTTTAAATGAATTTTTTGTGTAGAGGGGCAAGATTAGGGCTTGTTGTCGTCCTTATACACACTTTCAAATGTGAGCTAAGTCTTGCTCACTTAGTGTGTCCTTGGAGGCACAATACCTAGGTTCAAAGCCCACGCTGTCACTTTGACTTGAACCTCTTCCGTCTAGGCTTACTCCTAGGGAAGCCAAGGGGGGTGTTGACCGCCTATTCAGCTAGGGGTCAACTCATGTGCCATGAAGATGCATCACCAGATGCAAATTTGATGAAGACAGTTTTGGTTCTACTTGGGTATCTGATACCCCAGCAAAAATTTTGTAAACGAAATTTCCGCACCCCTGCGTGGGTTGATAATGTAATAAGTCTGCATGGATCATAGTTAGGTCAGGTACCTTGGGTGCTTCCATTGGGGGAGTTCCTTTCACCGAGGGTTTTTTATCCTCAGGTTGTCGACCGGGTTTTAGGGCCTGGCGACTTCCCTTGAGTTTTTCCCTCCACACATTAAATAATTTCCTCCAAAGTGGTGAAAGGCGCTCTAATGGTCTCATTTTTTGGTAACCTTTGTTTAGGAATGTTGTAAATGACCATGCCAGACAGTGTAGAAAGTTTCGCAGAATTTCGTCGAGTCTAGATAGGTTTTTTTTAATTAATTAAATTTTTAATAATTTAATTAATT
>SNQJ01S0079871.1:0-19305 GCA_010110895.2 Picea sitchensis
CTTCTTGAATGATCAATCCTTATGTAGTTATCTCTTCTTTCATGATATGTTCCTTCTTTTTGTTGCCATGAGTCTGATCCATTTTTTTCTTGCCTATGCAACCGATTTAGTATTTGCATCACTTGAGCATTTATTTGGTTTTTTTCTCTCATAAACCTCTAATTTTCTACTTTGTAACTCCACACTTCTATTCTCATGATTCTCATAGTCTCTATTATTTTTTATTGTTCCCCTCTACTCTTTTCCTTATTTGATTTTCTTTGCATTACTAACACTAATATTTTGATCTTTGGCTTATTTATCATGATTGAAGGATCCCTCTCCTTCCTCCATGTCCCAAGTGTGAATTCTTATCTTGAACTGATATATTTATATCTCCTAATTCTGCAAAATTTGCAAGCAATCATTTTTTTAGAATTATGCATATTATAGAAAATTTTCAATTAATGCTACATGTCCTTTTTCTGCTCAATTCATGAAGCAATATATCATCAATATCGGAATTATAATAATTCAAATTTATTCTCCTATAAATCATATTTCCAATGACTATACTCATACCTCATTCTGATCTCTGAGCTAAAAGTTATGGATTCCTAAAAAAACCATTTTCACCCCATTTGTGCATTTTGTCCACTAGTGCAATTTTTTTTATTGAAATGTGAACTTTTGTCAACTGCGGACAAAAACATATCAGTAACTAGAGAATTTTTGTATTAGATATAGTTAATAATAATGGCAGGGAATTAAAAAAAACTCTCATATTTTCAATATGACGCTCCAATAAAAAGCTGCAACAATGTAGAATCTGCAACTTTGTACTTTTTCACCCATTTTTCTAGAGAGAATTTTAAGCAAAACTAGCTATCTCTCAATTTGTGCACTTATCAGAACATTTCACTAAAACAAATTTGTTTGTATTGATGAGTATATAAAATGTTGAGTAAATAAAGTTTTCTAGTTTTATGATCTATTAGCACTCTGTAAATTTGTTTGGCTGATAAAAAAAATGACAGAGGTAACCTACAAACCACTTTAGAGCTGGGTACTAGCCTGCTCAACTCAGAGAGGGCTCTCTCCTGTCACTTGATCTTCAATAGATGATTTTTCTTTAACAAATCAATGACTATGTTTTGCTTCTTTGGAGGGTTTTTTATAATTTTCCTGGCAAGGAAGGGGAGGGACACTAAGGGATATGGAGTCAAACTTATGAAACAAATGGAAGCATTGACTGGTCGGTAGAACTCTCCATAGGATAAAGGCTAAATGAGGCAATAAATATGAGTTATAAATTGTAAATTTGCAGAGTGTATGAAGAAAGGAAAAACATATAATTGTATCATAGCATTAAATAAATGAATTCTCACTTAGTTAGGAAGAACTTAGCACAGTTTAAATTGCTTAAGCCAAGAGAATCACAATATGAATTCTAGGCCTTTAACTATCCAATTTAAACAGAATTCAGTGAAAATGAAATAAAAAATACAGGAGATACATACAAAGAGAGGAGACAAAACTCATATCACCACCTTTATAATCTTTTCATGGAAACTTCAAGGCATTTGAATGTGTATTTTATTCATCTTCAGAAAATTACATTCAAGTTCCAAATAGCTAAAATCGCGCCCTTTCACTTGTTCCAACCCCTAATATATTTGGAAATCCTAATATTTATACAATTTGAGTTCCTTCAGTTTTGAAACCAATTACAATTATTAAAATGAAACATTTCGGTTTTGAAAACATTTACAATGATTAAAATAAGATGTTTTGGTTTGGGAACTGATTACAATGATTAGCAAGGAATGTTTCTTGATCCAGATTCTGACTCCTCGAGTGCTTCAATCTCGTTCTTTGCCACTTGTTCTACTCTGGTCTTCCACATGATCTGCCATCTTTAGTGACATTTGGACATCATCTATTGGACCCTGAAAAGCTGCATTTTGTCTTACCCAGTCACACTATTTTCTTCCATTGCAAGTCAGAAGGGATAACATAATATGCCATTTCCTTTATCAAAATCTCCAAGTTAATGCAGGAAGCATATGGCATGATTGGCAGCCCCATCTTAATTGTTTTGAACTAATTTAGGATTTCAAAATCTATAATTAGATTCTCAACCAAAGTATCTCCTTTCAGATTTTCCTTCAGGGTTTCAAACTTGGAATGATCCATTCTGCACTAAGTGAGGTGACCATTGTATTCTTCCTGATCATAAAATTTTCCTTTGTCATACCAAAATGGTGGAAGGCATTTGATAAAGAATACTTCAAGCAAATCCTTGAACTCTTGTACACTTTGTTCCATCTGTGTTTCCTTGGTTTGGATTGATTTCAACAGGTTATGTTTAGAAATAGCCCTCCTGGCCCAGATAATCAATGTAGTTCTATGTTTAACCCCAATAGTATGAAGGTCTATAGTAGGAATGGAGTTGAGTATATTTATGGCATTTTGGGCCCATTCTAATGGCTTCTTTGCTAAATTTTCATTCACAATAGTGCTCCTTCTTCTGGATGTGATGGCTATGTTATCTTTATCATTAATGAAATTCAGATATACTATGAACTTGGTAGCTTCAAAAACTATAGAGTCCTAGATGATATTCTTGGCCCCCTACAACAGGCCTTTTCCTCATAAACTCATATTCAATTTTTCTATTCTTTCTTGTAGGAATTCATTCTCCTTTTGAAATTGAGCTATCCTTTCATCCTTTTCCTGCATCTCCTGCTTCAATTTCTCTATGTTTCCTTTTAGCCCTTTGATTTCTCCTTCTTTCAGGCTAACTTGTGACATAGCCTGGATAATACCTTCAGTGTTTGACCTAGCTTCTGTAGCAGGAGCTGCAACTAGAACCTTGTTTAGAAATATACCTGAAGGGTTCTTCCATGTTCGAGTTGAACTTACACCCGTAAGTTGGTCTAGTGTTGGTTGTTGTAACTATTCTTAAAAATAGTTTAGTCATTGCTTGTTTTATCTCGTAGGGACTTTTTCTAGTGTGTGATGTTTTTGAATGAATACAAAAACCTAGTGTGTCTTTGATCTTCTCACACAGTGGAGGATCACGAGCTCTTCCAGTCACAAAGGATTCTTGGCCTGCCACCGGTTACACTGGAGCCACCCCTGCCATCGCTAAGGCGAAAGCTAGACCAAAAAGGGTCTTTTGAAGCGAATGGGTCATAGAAAACTATGCCCAACCAACATTCGAAGGAACCAACCATTTCCGACTTTGGAGCGGATGCTCTCAGTCGATCTGAAACTCCAACCACTAATCTTTTGGTGCCCATAATTGTACAGATCTATCCTTACGAGCGCTAGACAGTGTCACACACAGCAATGGAAACAAATGGTGCCACTTCTTTTGGGAATTCTTCTATTCCCACTATGGCTATCACCACAGGGGGTGTTCCACCTCCTAACCCATCGTCGCCAGTCTGAGCCACCATGGTCTCGATCGCTTCTACCTCAAACAGTGGTATGATCCCTTCTTTGGCAATGGTCATTGATCCTTCCACACAGAGTGCAACAAGCCCTCAATTCTCCTATGGGATGCCTAACTGAGGTACAAGACCTGTACTCTCCTACTCCACTTTACAGACTTTAGGTCTAGGGGCAGGGAGCTCTAATGCTCCTCTAAAAGGACCCATAGGGGGAAATTTCACTTCTTTTAACACTTTCTGTTATGGAGGAGTTCATATACCTCCTTCGTCCCCTTCGCTCGGCGATGCCCACTAGCAGTCTATCGGGCCGAACACACAACATAGTTCATTTGGAGCAGGGAGTCAAGGACCACCTTCTCATAATATGCCGGTAGGTTTGACACCATTTTCTTTGTTCAGTGTGTTTGGTAACAACATTTTCTCGTCAACTTCTTTCCTAACTGGGGGAAACCTCGGTTACAGACAACCTAATCCTATGCAAGGTACTATTCCTGCATAGGGGGCACACCCAGGAACTTCTTCTGCATTAGGACCTTGGAATTCTTGGCAGGAATCAATTCCCTCGTCAAGAATGTTGATCGGGGGAAATTATTTTCACAACCAATGGAACCCAGGGAAAGGTGCAGTGCCTATGCCCATGGGATTGGCATGGGACAACCCTTCCCAAAGTCCTCCAAATGTAATGCATGCCCAACCATCTACGTCCTATTTCGGGAATCAACCAATGATGTCTCCTCAAATGAAAAATCTATACGCTGGTCATGGCCATGGTTTTTACCAGAACTTGGGCCAACAACCTAACTTTTCCTGGCAACCTGGTGCCAGTCAAACTCCAGGCCCCTTTTTCTATGGTTATCACCAACAACCCAAACTACCTTTCTTGACAACCTTGCATTTTCTAGACTTAACAAGGTTGTTGAATGACCCTATCTGTCACGATCCGTGTTGGCCCTCTATGTCGACGAAGTTTCCTTCAGACATACCAAAGTTCAAAGCCAAGCCTAACGAATATCCAAGAGATTATGTGACTACTTTTCACCTTTGGTTCTCGTCTAATTCGTTGAAAGATGACTCCGTACAGTTGTGATTGTTTCAACGTACGCTCATTGGGAGTGTTGCAAAATGGTACATTGAGCTTGACCACTCAAGATACTCTTCCTTCAGTGAATTGGCAATGGCTTTCCTGAACCATTTCCAATTAACTGTGAGATATGACTGGCACCGAATCACTGGAAAATTTTGCACAGACAAAAGCGGACCATATCTTTGATCACATTCGAGAGTGGAGACGCTGGAAGAGTTTGATTAAGGTGCCATTCCCACTAGCATTCTTGCTTGCGTGGTTCCTTAATTATTTGGTCCCATAGTTATCCAAAGATGTTGCAACATCGAGAGTGTTTTCTAAGGAATATTCAATCATGATAGCTCAACATCTTGAGCTAATCTATTATCAGTATGGTCTACTATAAGAGATCTTCCCAGATGCACCACGATCAATACTTGATAAAAATAGACAGAGAGATGGACCACATGCCGATGGTATTGTTGGTTCCGCACAAACAAAGCCTGTTGAACAACTAACGAAATAATTGCAGCAATTGTCTATCCAACATACAAGGACCATCCAAACTACTGTTCTAACTGCTCCCCCTATCTAAACATCAGATGTACATAGTGTGCAATCGACAAATCTGAAGGCCACCCAGTAACCTGAAGGAAAGAAGAAATAATGTAACAAGGGTAAGGGGGATACAAAACCCACTAATAATGCTGACGGGGGCAATACCAAAAAAAGGAAGTCTAGGTATCTGTGTAATCTGTGCGTGGAAGACCATCTGACTCACCAATTCCCTAATCTTGCAGAGGCCCAAAATTTATTTTCATAGCAACAACTTGCTGTGTTAACAAATCCATTTCAACTAGCCAAAATCTAAATCAAGCTTCTACAAGTGCGAAAGGGGGAAGCCAAGGAACCCCTTCGTCTTCAAACAATCCTTCATCTGCGAATGTGTATATGATGAAAGGTGATGCCTATATATTGACTAGAGCACATGATTACATCAAGCCAAGCACCTCTGAGAAAGGTAAATAAGCTCAAACCCCATCTCTTCCTCTTCAGATCGAGAAGACACTGGGTGAAACCATGAAACACATCCCAAAAGGTGTGTTTAAGAAGGCTTCTCACAACCCAAATGCAAGGGCCACCCAAAACTACTCTGTGGTGGAGGATTTTTCTCAAACCCCTTGTGTGATGTCTACTTTGGAAGTCCTCCAAAGATGCCCTTCCTAGAGAAAGGCTTTGTTAGTCGCTTTAAGATTCGTCGAGACTTGTAATATGGGTACGATCATGCTTGATACAACTGAATTGAAACCTCATCTCCCTTACCACATAGCATTCCAAATAGTCATGGATTACACCATGAAAACTTTTACTTGGATCATTTTCCGCATGGTGGTTGATGAGGGTGCCTCAACATGCGTACTGTCTTTGGCGTGTTGGAAGGCCATTGGCCAACCCATTTTGTCTCTGTCACCTACTCTTCTTACCTCTTTCGACGATCGTTCATTCCGACCACATGGCATTATCCCCTCTTTTCCCGTGCAGTTAGGAGGGAAAATTGTGTGTGTCTATGTTGAAGTGGTTAACGCATATCTCAACTACAATATATTGTTAGGGAGGAGTTGGACCTACACTATGCAAGAAACAATTGCTACATGTTTCTGAGTCTTTTTGTTTCCACACGAGGGCTAGATCATGACCATTGATCAATTGTCCTTCTCCCATCCTGACCCTTCATTGGGGGCATCTGCGGTTCCAATGATTGATAACCCTCAACCCGACATCATCAACATAGGGGTTTGTTTGTGCCCACCTTTGATGGGTACTTTTGATTAGCCACCTCCTAAAGACAATGTTAATTTCATATCTGACCACCATAAGGTTGATATTTTCCAAGTTTCGTCATTTCGTATGACTTACTTTAATGAACCGTGGATTCTTCCTTCCTCATCGACTACGATGGAAGGGACAAGGCACCATGGTATGTCCATGCCCTTGTCCGCGGAATAAGTGATGTACTCTTTAGTCCAGAAAGCTTCCGTCAACCCCAATCCAACTTCCACAGAAGATTTAGATCCAATTCTAGAGCCTATTTGGGCTTAAGGTTCCCTCGCTGATACAGATTCTTTATACTTAGTCTTTCCCTTAGACGAAGCAATCATTGAAGCAATGACTAGTCTGGACAAACCCTAGGACAATCTCCATCACAGATCTTACTTCCTCCTAGAGTTAAGAAGAATTGAATCAGGGGAATTCACCTCGACTATGACTGGAGACAGGTCTTGTCCTATCAATCCTTTGGTTACACATGTTGTTTATGCCGAGGGTAATATAGCAACCATCGCCGAAACTATACCTATAAACATCTCCAGAACCCCTGGCATCGTGGAGAATGTTTTCGTCGGGGCTGACTGTTCCCCCGAAGATATTCAAATCTACATGAATTTATTTAAGGAATTCCACGATATGTTTTCTTGGTCTTACGAGGAAATTCAAGGCATCGATCCAAAAATTGTTGAACACGAAATCACGACTTATCCTGATGCTAAGTCGGTTCGGCATAAGCTTCGTTTGGTTAATCCTGAGAAAGAAGAATCTATTAAGGTTGAAGTAGAGAAACTTCTCAACGTAGGTTTTATCTACCCCATCCATTTGACCCAATGGGTGTCAAACCCCGTGCATGCTGACAAAAAATAGGGTACGATTCACGTATGCATAAACCTTCGTGATTTGAACAAATCCTGTCCAACAGATAATTTCTTCACACCATTTATTGACTAGATAGTCGATGAATGCATAGGTTGTGAGGCCTTTTCTTTCATGGATGGTTTTTCAGGATATAATCAGATACAAATCAAACCCGAAGATCAACACAAAAAAACATTCATTTGTCCATGGAGTACATTCGTGTATCATAATATGCCTTTTGGTCTGAAAAATGTTGGAGCTACCTTTTAGTGGGCCATGTATTTTTCTTTCCATGATCTCAAACATATTTTCGAGGCCTACTTAGATTATTTATCATCACGATCTTGTAAGAGAAATGATCATCCCATTCACCTTCGACTTATCTTTGAGAGATGTCGCTACTTCCGAATTCGCTTGAATCCCAACAAATGCAGTTTTTGCGTGACGTCGGGCCGTCTTCTAGTTTTCATAGTTTCAACAATAGGGATCATGGTCCATCCTCTCAATGTTGAGGCAATAGTTCAGTTGCCTCCCCCACATACAATCCTTCAACTTCAGAGTCTACAGGGAAAAACAAACTTTTTGCGGCGTTTCATCACAAACTATGCCGAGATCACAAAGGGATTTATGCTCTTACTAAAGAAAGATGTTCCTTTTCATTGGGAATATGTCTCTCAACACTCCTTCGAAGCATTGAAACATGCCCTCACAACTGCCCCTCTACTTCGGCCACCCAATTATAACAAAGATTTCTTATTATACTTGGTTGCAACAGAGTCAACCATCGGCATGGTCTTAGTTTAGGAGGATGATTTTCTCTCAAAATATGTGATTTATTACCTGAGCCAAGACCTAGTTGGACCAGAAATCAATTATTCTCATATCGAAAAACTTGCATTGGCAGTAGTCCATGTTGTCCAACAATTTCGTCGTTATGTTTTGTTTCGCAAGACCACCGTCATTGTCATTGTGAATCTGTTTCAATACGTGTTGGCACAATGGGTCGTCGACGGAAAGATCAGTAGATGGATAGTTGTACTCCAGGAATTTGACTTAGATTTTGTTTTGGCGAAGTCCAAAAAGTCACTGGTCTTTGCAAAACTCATCTTGAAACTTTTGGTCGAGTCAGGTGATGTTATGTCCGAAGAGTTTCCTATTCAAGGAGACATGTTTTTGATAGCATATTTGGACCCCTGGTATGGATATATACTTGTCTATCTCCAGAATTTCAAGTGCCCCGCTTCTACTTCTCGTGATGAGCATCACCATATATGCCATCAGGATAGGAGCTATCTCATACTTGAAGATACTTTGTATCGTTGAGGTGTAGATTGCATCCTTCACCGATGACTCACTCATGAAGAAGCAAAAATCGTGCTTAACGATTTCAGTACTAGAGCATGTGGCAGTCATTTGTTTGGGTTGGAAACAACCCAAAATATTTTATGAGCCAGTTAATTCTGGCCGACACTAATCAAATATTGTATCACATCAGTCAAGAAGTGCCACCCGTGTCAAATCTTCTCACGAAAGATGAGGGCACATCCCTCTCCCATGTTTCCTATCATCACCGTTGGCCCCTTCACCAAGTGGGGGATTGATTACACTACCTGCAACCCTCCTTCAGTAAGGGGAAACCGTTATAGCATTGTAGCAATAGACTACTTCACTAAGTGGGTCAAATCTATGCCAACATTCAAATATGATGGCGAGACTTCTGCCCTCTTTTTGTTTAACCAGATTATAGCACGGTTTGGTGTCCCGAGAGAGATTGTCACTGACCATGGAAGTCACTTTAAGAACACAATGATGATCAAGTTAACATCAAATCTTGGGTTGAGGAAAGAACATTTGTCACCCTACTACCCTCAAGCTAATGGTCAGGTGGAAGTTGTCAATAAATCTCTTAAGACCATCCTACAACGAACGATCAATTCAGCCAAGTCAAATTGGCATTTGATGTTATACTCAACATTATGGGCCTACCGAATGTCTATTAAGACTGCAACTGGTTTCTCACCTTTTCAACTCGTTTATGGGTTGGAAGCAGTCTTTCCCATAGAATGCCACATCCCATTGTTAAAGTTGGTAGTACAGTTATTGCCAAACACTTCACCACTTGAAGAGTGTTTATTATATCTCGAGCAGCTCAATGAGAAATGTTGTGATGCAACCTTAGATAACGAAGCTCACAAACAAAAATTCAAGTGTTAGTATGATCGGTCCATTCATCCTCTGATTTTCTTAGAAGGAGACCTTGTCCTGGTCTACGACCAAGATAAGGACCCCCTGGGGGTAGGGAAGTTCAAACCCATGTGGTTTAGACCTTTCATCGTAAAAGAGGTTCTAAAAAAGGGCGCTTATCGTCTGGTAGATTTTGAGGGAAATGATTTGGAAGAGCCTAGAAATGGGCTCTACCTCAAGAAGTATTACTCATAGGTAGGTCACCTTGGGTAACTTTTTGTAACATATGTATATTCTTTGTACTATTACTTTTTGGTTTCTTTTGGTTTTATGGAAGTGTTATTTTTTATATTATCTTTTGTCGCTGTGGCAGATGTCAAGTGAATCAGAGGTGATCATTGGATTCATAGATGGCACTAGCTAACACACTCATAGGCTTTCCTCTGTAGCTTGGATAATTTTTACACCTCAGGGCCAGTTATTACCTACAAGAGGTATATGTTTAGGCGACACCACAAACAATATCGTCGAATACAACGCAGTTATTGATTTGCTTCATGACGCTTTGTTACTTGGTATCTCTCACCTCTGGGTCTATTTAGATGCTTAGCTAGTTGTGTCTCAGTTAAATAGAGTCTACCGTGTTCATGATCATAATTTACACCGACGGTTCCTTAAGGTACATCTCTTAGAATGAAGCTTTGATTATATTACATATTTTCATGTTCCTAAGAGATTAAATCAAGTCACAGATACTCTAGCTAATCAAATTTTAGATTGGCATCTCACACACATATAAGAAGGACACACACATACACATGTAAATACCTTTTTAGAGAAAAATTAATCCACAAGTCATTAAAAAGACATAAAAATCCATATAATATCAAAAGTATCAGAGTAGATGCATGGCCACAAGCGCCTCAAAAATACAACTAGTAACGAGTCATAAGGCTTATGCCCTAAAAAAAATACAAATAGTTCCCCTGGCACGTGAAAATTCTATCCTAACTAAGGATGGGGCCTTTTGGCCTTGTTGTAATGGTCAACGATGTTTTCCAAATACCGAAAAATTCGGACCCATGTTCGTGGTGCCCCCACTACATGACGCTGCATATATGGAGACAGATCCTCAATATCTACCATGGGTACTATGCAAGTAAGCGAGGTGAAGTTTATCTCTACTCATCTCAAAACTCTCTCAACCTCACCGAATGGAGGTAGTCCTACTGTTGCTAGCCCGCCGACTGCGGCTGGGGATGCCTCTAGTCAAGGACGTTGTATGTTCCTTGCATAGTCAGTTGGTCACACTGGCCCAACATATGTACATAATAGACACATATCTGTCAAATGATATGGTATTAAAGAAAATGATATATATAAAAACAACAAAAAAGAAATCTTATCCATCTCTCCTCGCTCCTCACTGTGAGGTATCGGTATCTCAGGATCTCTCGAGAAGTCAATCCCATCATAGGGTAATCCTCTATGACCAAGATCTGCCGTGACAACCAAGCAAAAAAGTTGTCATCAAAGGCCTCAATGGTACTTCCCCCCCATCACGGAAGCAACACCAACCATCTTCATAATGCAGGAAGAGAGGCCTGGTGCCCTCATACCACCTCTCGAGGGCTAAAACTGGGCACTCTTTCAAAGAAGAAAGAGAAAAGAATCGTTCCAAACCCAAAGTTCCTTTGATTCCGCAATCGGAAATATGTTAGCTGCCTCTTCATACAATCCAGTAATTTGGTGCTCCAGTGAAAAAATTATGCATTTAAGCACTGGATTGCACAATTCATTTGTGCACGAGAAGCCTTATGCAAAGTCACAGACCCAGTAATCCGCCCGATGAGCAACACTATCACTTGCAGTGATAAGTCTGAGATCTTGCTTATCAGTACTTGCAAACTTGTTCTGTCTGTACCTGTCTCACAATGGAGTCCAATCAACTCCTAGATGTTGTGAGGCCCAGAGGGAAAAGTACGAAAATTGATTAGTTCCCCTCTCCTGGAGAGGCCAGTCAGAAAGTATATATCCTCTATCGTTGGAACCAATGACTGCCCCTCTAGCATAAAGGCCTCTGTGTCAGGATGCCAATAATCAACCAAGGCATTCAATAGCCTAAGTTGTGCTCTCATGAAAGGACATAGAAATTTTTTTAACAACCCACATTGCATTAATGTAGCAACAACATTAGGGTCCTCCCCAACCAATGCACTAATATCCTCATGCTCTCTTTCCCTCTAGTGAACATACATCTTGGAAAAAAACCAAGTTCAGGAGGGTTAACTCTTACTTTTTAATTTTTTTTTACATTAAATGAAGGGTCCACATGGGCTGTAATGTTGACAGTAGCATGTACATGTCTGCAGTTTTTTCTCTGCCCACGTGTACACTCGGGCTGTCATAAGACAACCCACGTGGACTTAGGGCCACCCTTTTAAAAGGTCGACACCCCCCAAAAAAATGAATTTAAATGCATAAAGAAATAATTAAATTGCAAGAAGGGGTAGTGAGTACTTACTTGGTCCAAGCAGATGGTGATTTCATCCACTGAAGCTCCCAGAATCAACTCTTTTCAGAAAGGGCTAGTTTTGGTTTTTTGTCAATTTCTCAATTAGCAATGGTGATAATGAGCTACCATCTTCTATTTATAGAATTTTTGGCCTCTCTTTGTCAATTTTTTGGACCCTTTTGTCATTTTTTTCTAAATTGAAAATCATTTAGTATGGTTCGGGAGTTTTCTTTGGATTTTCACGAGAAGTGTTCTTTGGGTATTTGGAAATTTTTGGAGTTTTGGGTCGTTTTGAAGCTCCTTTGGTAAAAATAAATTATTTCCAACTCGTTGCATTTAAGATAGAATTCCACCTCCACTTTCTGCATCTTGTTGTCTTTTTCACTTTTCCATAGGATCGATCCTATCGAGTTGTGACACGAAACCATCATTGTTTCTTTAGGAGTGTCGTAATTTAGTGGTAGAACCTACCTTAACATGGATTCCCTAGGTAGATCCTGGTTTCATTTTGGTGTCCATGATGTCACTAAATGACTATAGGCCTGGGAGTCCTTACTATATTTTCCTGATTATGAGTTTGATCCTCATTTGCATAATTCCATATCACTCTTGATATCACCCTCAGGACTCCCAAAACTTAACGGGTCTTCTTTTAAGCTCTTTTTAGACCCTCTAAATGTGAGAAGATTGTCGAGTGATATTGTTGACCTTCACGCTCGCTAAACTAAAATTTGAAGTCACGTCTATCCGACAGTAGTTTACCCCTTTTTCGGTCTGGATGGTCAACTGTACAAACAAAGGTATTCTCTAGAAGCCTCGGTTCTCTAGAAGAGTATTCTCAGGTATAATTTTAACCCTTTTTCGGGTTTGAGGGACTACATTTTCGAAAAAGGAACCCCCACAGAGTCCATAGTTAATCTCTTTTCAGACTCCCTAAAATTGAAAAGATCATCGAGTGAACTTATTCCTTCACACTTGTTAAAATGGTCTAGAAGAACATTCATGTCGGAGTCCATAGTTAAGATTTTTTCAGACTCCTTAAAAATGAAAAAAATGTCGAGTAACCTTCTCTTTATCACAATCGTTAAAATGGTTTTGAATAGACGTCTGGTCAGTGCTAGTTTACCCCTTTTTCGAGCCGACTAGACTATCTTCAAAAAAGGTACCCCAACAAAGTATCCTTTTATGTTTTTTCAGACTCTATAAATATGAAAAACCCCCGAGCTTACCTTCTCTAGGCTCGTTAAAAGTACATCGAAGGACGTTACCATTGTGTGTTTTGTTAATCGTGTTTGCATACCTGCATCTTTGGCCTAATGATGGATCCATGTTGCTCTCAAATGAACCATCTGAAGCATGCCTTATACGCAAGCCCTATAGAACTTTTCCTTTGTGTCTTGACACCTTTGGCCCTAGGAGGGTTTTTTTTGAGTGTCCTTTCTCTAAACATCAGTCTTGTCCTTGCACCTAGAACTAGTATGTTTGTGACACTTGTTCCTCCTTTGTAATGTAGCATTCTTTTATTTTTTTTCCAAAATTATTGAAAAAGACAAAAAAAAAAAATCAAACATACCCCAAAAAGGGGAAGTGAAAAGTATTTTCTTTTTATTGGCAACACAATGAGTCACCCTTGGACAAATCACATCCATATGTTTGTTCGTCAAGATATAGGATTTAATATGACCTTAGGAAGATGTTCTCACTACATAGAGTTGTGTCCTCCTCCGTTTGGTTATTTTTCCAAACATATGGAGAGTTTGCATTGCCTCCTGCATCGTGAACTTATGTCAATGCCATGCTACATGAGTCTCATCATTTGACATGCTATTGTCCAAGGGAAGTTTTTACCAAGCCTGAGTCAGCCCATTTGTAGTTTGTCTCCTACCCTCATGCCTGGCCATCTCGAAAGTCCAATCAAGTCTTTGTTCGAAGTCAATGAAGCCTCCAGTATGATCATCAAGATCCTCTAGTCCATGATTGACGAGTCGTCGAAGACCTATGGGTAGTGAATTTGTACACTCATATTACACTCCTACCCAAGTTTTGAAGATTTTGAAGTTGTTGCTCGAGATCTGAAGACCTCATCTCCAACCATCCGGCCTTATCATATTTTATAAGATGGATACTATACATGTATATCTTTTTTATTTTGACATGTATATCTATTGTGTATTGCTTGCGGCTACACTTTATATAGTTATATGACATGGATATACAGTGTATTTAATTGGTAGCCATGATTCTATTTCATTCTGAGCATGGGTATGCCCACCTCGGTGAGACAATTGTTATTTTGCAGATGGCACCTCCAAAATTATGGTCCCTGGGCTCATCAGTTTGGTACATTGATAAAGATTGATAATGTATTTCGGCCATCAGATGCTCTTCTGACCTCACACATTAGGGGGCATATGTTATAACCCTAATTTGCACCAGACATACTTACCTGAAATTAGTCCATCTCATATGCCTTCTGTTGTAACAGATTTCCGATTTAACTCAGCGCTGCATAATAGAGAAGATTGACTTGAAGGTTGAACCCATTTAAGTGAAAGCTTTACGTCTTCTTAAGATGGTATCAGTCATCCAGATGATGTTCTTGGTGCTCTATCTCTCATAGTTTACTCGCTCACTCTTTTGCCACTTCTCGAATACGTTTTTATTGTACTTCGGGCCAATGATAATGGAAATGGTGGGATGTTTGCATTTTATTCCTTGATATGCCACCATGCAAAAGTGAGTGTCGTTCCCAATCAACAAGAAAAGGACAGAGAACTTTCATCATATAAGCTTGCAGTGCCCAGCAAAGCAGCTCAAACGAGCTTTGAAGATAAAAGATGCTTTAGAAAAAAGTGATGCAGCTAAGATAATTTTTCTCACACTAGCCTTCCTCGGTACCTCTATGGTTATTGGAGATGGTGTGCTCACTCCTTGTATCTCAGTGATATCAGTAGTTCAAGGGATACATAATGTTGACAATTCAATCAGCCGGAGATGGTGGTTATGATATCTGTGGCGATCATAGTATACTCTTCTCTGTCCAGAGATGATTTCCACGGGTTACAGTGGTACACACTTCCTCTAAACATGAAGGTCAAGTGTATATCCCAGAAATCAACTGCATCCTCATGCTGGTAGCGATCAAAACCAATACTTGTGAATGAGGCCAACTGTTCACTTGAGTCTGCTCTTCTGGGAGCTACAGGAGAAGATTCAATTCTTATGCCAGATCCACTTCCTCCTTCAACAAGTTTGTCCCATGGTTCTTCTTCTATGTCAACTACTCCTGCTCGTACTTCTGGACATTTTTCTTTCAGCATGACAGAGGGTTCTCCAATTTCTGCGAGTGGTATAAGTGTCGCATCAATTGCTACTCGATCATCACCAGGAGAAGAGTATTAGGGCGTAAATCATTTACGGACTAATGGGACAGTTTCAAGATTGCAGAATCGAAATAATTTTAGTTTTAAGGATGACATGGAGGTCTTTTATCCTTTGATGGATGTTCAACCAATCACTCCTTCGGTTGGTAGCTTCTGGGACAATCGCGAAGATTTGAAGAAAGAAGGTGGTCCTAAACATAATTCTAGAAAGCTAGTGTGGATTCTATCACCCCCGAGTTCTTTTGAAAGGCTTCCCCATCGATTCATGGAATTGGTCAGTCTAAGATATTTGAACTTGCAAAAGTGTGAAAACATTGTCAAGCTTTCGAAAGGTTTTGGGAAGTTGATTTCTCTACAAGAATTATATTTAAATTCCTATGCTAAGTTGAAAGAATTGTCCGGGGATTTTGAGTATTTGTCATCGCTAGAAAAATTAAACCTGAGCAATTACGAAAACCTAGAGGGCGAATGGATGGATACAATTGTCAGGGTCAGGTCATTGAAATCGGTGGACATTACCGAAAGATGGAAGCTAATCGAGCGATGGATAGAAATCAGATTGGAAGCAACTGAATGGAATATGATTGCGAAATTCTATCAGGCTAATGTTGATGATGAGGAAGAGATGATGAGAAATGAAGCATCTATGTTTTTCAGTGACGAAGGTATATTATTAGATGCTTACGGTTGTGAAATTAGGCCATCCATTTTAGCTCCAAACACCACATTGGCTGTTGTTGTTGACCGCCATATTTCAAAGGATTTATGGAAACAACTGGTGGAAAAATTTAAGGCACCTCAAAACAATTCATTAGACCTGCGAATCATTTCACTGGACCGTTGCCAAATTTCACCAATCTAATTATGTTATAGCGGCTATATTTAGAAAACAAAAATGTGTTTGCTACAACGGTGATTGTAAAGCCTGTCACACCGACAGAAATAGGATCTTTCCCTGTGGGCATTACCATTCTATGGTGATTGGGGCGTTACCATTCGTATGAGAATGAGGGCAGTACCATTTACCTGGTGATCATAAATGGTGGTGCAGAACGTGGAGGCATCTGCAAGCAGGTTCTGAATAATATGGCTTTGGTACATTTCACCAACAGTACTCGATTAATGGAAAGACACCTTCTGAGCCACTATTACCTCTACGCAAGAATGTTCCAAAGATAGAACACGTACTAAGAAGGAAAAGGTATGGAATCATGTTCAAGGCGTATTTTCAAGAGGGAACTGTTCTTTCAATTAGGATATCGACAGACGAGGCAATCGACGAGAGTGTTTTCAGACGAGAAGCAGAGGCCCTTGGAAAAGTGAAGCACCAGAATCTAACAGTCCTGAGGGGATATTAGGTGAAGTAGGACTTGAGGCTGTTGATCTACGATTACATGCCCAATTGAAACCTGGCTACTCTCCTGCAAGAAGCCTTTCATCAAGATGACCATGTTCTTAATTGGACCATGCGTCATCACATCGCTCTCGGAATAGCCTGGGGATTGCTTTTCTTCGCACCAACGCGCACTTGAACATTATCCATGGAGACGCAAAGCCAAACAATGTGCAGTTCGACGCTAATTTTGAAGCTTCATCATGGACTTTTCATGGCCCTGATACTAATATTTCATATTGAAGAAGCTAAAATTAAGACTGCAGTGGAGGCAAAACAGCAGCAAAGTTGAATCAGAATATATGACCTTATTGAGAGAAGATATGTACTCCCTCTGACTATTGGCATCGGTTTGATTTTACTGCAGGAGTTGAGTGAAATCAATGCTATTATGTTCTATGGAACCTACATTTTCAAATCTGCTGGAGTTTCATCGAGCAAAGTTGCAAATCTTGGACTTGGTGCTATTCAGGTTGTCATGATTGCTTTCATTGCATGGTTGCTAGACAAATCTGGAAGATATTTCCTCCTCATGATCTCATATGGGGGAATGGCTATCTGCCTTTTTCTTGTTGGTCTCACATTATTTTTGGAGAACCATGTTTTGGGAGCTTCTCATGAAACAACCTATAGTATTTTGGCCTTAGCTGGTGTGCTGGTTTACATAATTGCCTTTTCTCATGGTATAGGAGCCATTCCATGAATTATTATGTCAGAGATCCTTCCTGTCAATGTAAAGGATGTTGGCGGTAGTATTGTGACTTTGATAAACTGGTTGTCATCTTTTGCGGTGACCATGACCATCAATTTACTTCTAGAGTGGAGCACTTCAGGGACTTTTTTGATTTATTCTCTTGTTGTTTCTTTTACAGTTGTATTTGTTGTACTATGGGTGCCTGAAACTAAAAGGAGAACGCTCGAGGAAATCCAATCATCATTTCAATAAACTTGACCTGATTATATCACTACATTGAAGGCATCTTGCTAGCTTGTTAACAGAAAGTTGGTGGGTTCTGATATTGAAAAGAAAAATCGCAGCTTCCAAGTGTCAAGGAAGGAATGACGAGTTGTCAAATGATTAGCAATGGTTTCAGGGGCTAGCAGATGTGCCTGACAATTTCATAATTCCATGAAGAGGAAACACTTCAGATTCCCGGAACACAAAGAGTTTTATTTTTCTCTTTTAAAAGAATGATGTATGTAATAACAAGGGGAGAGGGCACATGAGCGCAACACTGGGGGGAAAACCTCTGTCAAGAGGGGTTCTTTGTAATTGTTGAGTTAATTTGTAAGCCATTAATGGAGTAATAAAGATGATTTTTCCTTGTGACTGTGAGATTCATCATGGTTGATTTCTTTCAGCATGTTTTCTTCTCATTTAGCTGTGTTAAATCTGTTTGGAATTTATTTGATATGCTCCTTACTCACAGTTGATGTGTTATCATTTTCATAATTGTATTTCTTCCTTATTCCGTCACAACTGCGTATCATTTCATTTTCCTCTAACTGATGGGCTTCGTTATACTTTAGTACGACCACTACTATAACGAATGGATTTGGGTTTTCGGTAATTGTTTATTGTCTTTCCTTTGCACCAACTATCAGTGGGTGTAAGACCAATCTGCATTTTCAGAATTCTGCATATATCCTCTGATACATCGGCCTTTCCTTTTTATTTTCGCTACCGCATCATGATTTATCAAAGCGCTGAAAGATAGACTTACTTTGCCTCACTTTCCACAAGTTATTTGATCTCTACTATTGTCTCTTTTCTTCGGTTTTCATTTTGACTCCATGCCCAATGGACCATTTCCCTGGTTTAACCCCCAAACTCCAAAAATCCAAGACCATCATTTACCCATAAATCTGCCCACCTTTTTCATGCTACTTAAATCCCTATTGTGACATTGTTCGAGAGATCCCTCTCAGGTTGGAAGGGGCAGCTCCCAATCCAAAGTGGTTCGAGGTTGCCTTGAGATTGATTTGCTGCAACCCATTTCAGTTTCGAGTGTTAACACCTTCTTTGCCAAGACATTACTAAATAACTCTTCTTAAAAACACCCTTTTTAAAGGCCCAGGTGCCCTGCTCCACTACAGCCCGCATGTACACTCTATTTGACCGACTACAACCCGTGGGTACCTACAAAAGCACGAAAAATTGAAATTTGTTGACGGAACACACAATTTTGGGTAAGTTAACTAAACCTTTCGACCATGCATGGCTAGTCATTCGAATAAATACCTATCTCCTTCTAGCCTATAAAATAAGGGGTAGGGGTCCCATTCTAAAGGAGGAAAAACATAGTAAAGAAACTCTACTTGAATTCATATGCCCCTTTGTCCAAGATTTTGCAACCATTTTGTGTTTTCAACGAAGAAGAGAAGCAAGTGTGTTAGCAGTTGGTGCAAAGTATAAGATGATCCCAGGACCAGATTCATGGAGTAGTGACGGCTCCCTGCCCCTCGTGAGCACGGTCGCCCCACCAGGACCTTCACAAACCTGCGGCCCGAAGAGTTGACACTCTTCTCTCCCTTATCGGGGGTTCGCAACCCACAGTCTCTCTCACACACGCTTCCCCTTTATAACTTGCCTGGGGAAAAGAATCGGAGTCTCGCCTCTCGCGAGTCCCGACGTCGAATGTCTC
>SNQJ01S0079871.1:31351-54992 GCA_010110895.2 Picea sitchensis
TAGGGGGGACTCCTTTATTGGTTGGTTTCACTGATTCAGATTGGGCCGACGACCCTGATAATCATAAATCTACTGCAGGTTATGTTTTTAGCCTTGGTTCAGGACCTGTCACTTGGGCCTATAAGAAACAACAGGCTATTGCACTTTCTTCATCAGAAGCAGAGTACCGAGCAACGGTAAATGCAAGTCAGGAATCCCTATGGCTTTGACAGATCCTTTCAGAGTTTGGATTCCAACATCAGCATCTGAATATCCTTTGGTGTGACAATCAGAGTGCCATCAAGCTTTCCAAAGACCCAGTTCAACATCAACATAGAAAACACATTGAGATACACATGCACTTCATCAGAAAGCTCATTCAGGATCAAGTTATTGAAGTGCTCTTTTTCCCTACAGAAGATCAAGTTGAAGACATTTTCACAAAGTCTCTTACAGAAGTGAAGTTCCAAATATCGATCTATGTTAGGAGTTCAGGAAGTTGTCATTAAGGGGGGATAGGCTCTAATGCCTCCTTCCTTCTCCTATTGTGTCGCTATTGTAAATCCTTCAATCCTATCCCAAGTTGTTCTTAAGGGGGGATGTTAGGATATTTAGACACTTAGGAGTTAGTAATATCTACCTGGTCTATTGTGTCGTTAAGTAAAAGTGTCTTTTCTAGTGTGTTTCTTTAGTATGCATTAGTATGCATTTGTAGTTAGGAAATCCGACGGTCACAATATGTTCCTGACATAGAGTGATCTGACGGTTCATACTCTCCTCAATTTTAATAGCCATCGATCTATGGCTTAACACCCAATTGGTCCATGATCTCTATTTAAAGAGCATGGAGGGTCATTTGTCGATGATCGATTGTGAGAAAATCTCTTGTAAAATCTCTCTCTAATCTTTTTCTTTGCATTAATAAACTGCTCCAAGTGGTCGCGTTGGCTGGGGCCGTGGATGTTTCCCCGTAGGAGTTTTACCATGTGAAAACATCAGTGTGTTGATCTTTGATCTAGTTATGTGAGTGGTTACTGAAGGTGTTCGTCCTCTATTGGAATACTTGTGTTGTCGAACACTCTTCGCATAGTAACTTTGCATTGTTGAGGGTATTTTAAAGGGTTTATGTGGAATACCCCTTTTCTTATTACTTTAGGGGTAGGTGCTATTCTCTCATGCATGGATAGGTTATTCAAACCTTCTTTTGATCTTTCAACCTCGAAAACTAGTTCTCTAGCCCTGAGTTGCTTTGACTTGTCCTCATGTTCTTCTATTAAGAACACTATTCTCCTAGCCATAAAATCCCTTAATTCTTTCTTTTTTTGTTCTATATCTTCCTCTTCTTCTTATCTTTGGATCTTATATTTCTCAATCCAGGTCCTTCCTAAAAAAAGTGCAAAAGGAGTGTTGTTCTCAACAAACTTAATGACCTCGAATTATTCTCCCATTGATGCTCCATGAGAAACCATAGGTACCTGAGTAATTCTTCCACATAGGGTTATCATATTTCCTTTAAAAAATACTATTCCTCCCAATGAAGGAATCATATCAGGCTTTCACAAAATTTCCCAAGTACTTTATGTCATGACATTCACCTATGTTTTCTCATCCAGAAAATAGTCTATGTCAAAGTCTCCTATTATTATTTCTATGCACTCCTTCTCTTTTAAGATCTCTAGTAAACTGATGTCTCTGTGCTCACTTAGGGTTTCTTTCATCTGCAATAATATAGTCTTTTATTATTTATGGTGTTCTAGCATATCCTTAGTCTCTTGACCTTGTTCATGGTTTTCTTGTCTCATATTCATCTTTTCAACTTTAGCAATCATTCTAGGACAATCCAAAACCTCATGACCAATAGATTTACAACAAAGACAAATAGGACTTGTACCAGGTCATTCATTAGCAATATGTCTCGGTATTTTGCAACTATAACAAATAGTCAATACTCTCTTTATCTTAAACGATCCCCAACCTTTCCTATACTGTGCACTGGGATCACAATGATGAATTTACAAAAAATTCTTTCTAGGATCCTGCATCCACTTGTTAATCCAAAAATTCTTTCTATTCATAGGAATACCATATCTTTAATTATTTCTATCATATTTATTCATATCAAATCTTCTCTCTTCTAGCTACACCCTAGTTTTCAGACTAGGACAAAATGTATAAAACATACCTAGATCCATTCTTTCAAAATAAAAATTCCCACTTATATTACCTTTACCAAAGCATTAAACTTTAAGATCTTACCTCTTTTCTTCAGATCTAATTCTCTTCTTAGCATAGATCTTCACAAGTTAAGTAGAATATTGTGCACTACAACAACAGATCTACGCACAAAGATTTATCTTTTCTTCAGTTCCCAACAATCACAGTTTTTGGTCCCAGCAACGGAACCATTTTCTGGCACAGGGGAAGACCCAAGTTTCAATGCACCAACAAAACCTTAACTATCGTCCCTTTCGGCAACACTTGTGAAGAAAATGAAGTCTCACCTGAGGTAGAGGCAAGGGGTTGCAGGACTCAAGTGTCTACAACCTAGCTGGGACACATATATGTGATCACAATACTTAACAAAGCACTTAGCCAATAATATTCATTAGTCTCTAACTCCTTTATTCACATTGCAAGTTAAAACCCTAGTTATAGAACAACGTGGTAGTAGGCATAACTAACCGTTCAACACATAGCATCAAAGCAGATCTAGCATTCATTTAGATCATATGCACTAAAATTTCATAAATATATCTATCATAACAATGCACTAAGAAAATACATGAACAATATGAACAATCATGGCACAAAGCGCATCAACAAAGGATATGCGTGGTTCACCCCAGTGTGGGGCTACGTCCACCAACTCTTCTTCTTCTTTATTATATTTTTCCAATCATATTACATGTACATAGCCACAAAACCAACTCCACATAGGACAAGATATCTACACGCACCTCGCCAGATCCACAGAACGGAGCCTTCTTACAATCACTTGCACTTAGCCCTACAAGTTCTCAACACATAGTATGAATGAAGCCTTCTTACAATTCATACAGGACTTACACTTAGCAAAATCCCCTACATATCTTGCACAAAGCCAACTTAGATCTTTCTAATCTCTCTGCTCCTTTTCATACATCTCCTAGCTACTTATTTATACATTACAAAAGGGGTCCTAAACATGGGCAAACTCATGGGTCGACATCCCATACCCATTACATAAACCCTAAAACCTAGAAAGCCCGCAAAAGGGGGTGAGATCCTGCGATCTCTGCTTTTCCTGGGCGCTTTGTCTTCGACCATCCTGCAAAATTCCCAAAAATGGTAAAGCACGACCAAGGTTCTCCAAAACTTGGTCAAGGGCCAACAATAACATAACAAGATCCCGCGGCGAATTAAGAAGCCCTAATTGACCGAGATTTAGGTGTTTTTTTATACCGAAATCACTATTTCCCTTATCTCTGTGTCCAAAAGCAACTTGTATGATAAAGTAGGAAGGCGTATATTATTCCTTCAAGCATTCTAGGCCACCATAGTTCCTTATGTTGTCGAAATCACTTTCCCTTTTCTTGAATTTATAGGTTGGTGCGTCGAACAATATTCCCATGAAGAAATAGTCTATATGAATAAAAGAGGGTCTGAGGTCATGTGTAGGGTAGAGATTCTGTCAATTCGAGAGTCCCTTGGTATACCAGAGTCTTTTTCTGCAATTTTTGAACCTTTCAATGAAGAAAATCTAATTAGGGTATATAGAGAATGTTCGTCAAAGGTTCAAGATCTGTTTTTATAGACAATTATCAAACCTGGAAATTTTTCAGTGGGTCTGTCTTTGCTGATGAATGCGAATATAATGGTCATTGAAGTCCAATGGGTCTACTCCCTATTGAGTTGAGTTTTAGGTCAATACAATGAAAAATATGTAGTTGAAGTCATGCTCAATTTTATTTTGACCCTTTTTAAGTCAGAGTTTGGTTTGTCAGTCCGTATCAGTTTTGAACAATTCATAGCTGATAATATCCATAAACAACTAGTGAATTTTCTCTCTCTAAGACATTTCAGATACTACACCTATTTGTTGAAGATTTTCCTTGAAACTAATAAGAGAGAATTTGGTGAAGAAACATTTGTATCAACTGAATGTAAAAGGATTACATTTCTCATCTTCATAAACAAAGTCATTTCCAAAGTTTACAATTTGATTTTCAATACCAGCCTACCTAGAGTTTTGGATGACATGAGGAGTTATCTATAGCCAAATCCAGAGAATAGAGTGGGGGATTGGGTACTATTCATGCACTCAACAATAATCTGTGTTTATGGTTGTCATGAATCCCCTTATCTATTGCCTTATTTTCTGACTCCTAGAATTTTTTACCTAATCCCCATTATTCCTAAGCAAATACACAGTTAAGAAGATCAAGTGAACATACCTTATTTCCGACATTTGGTATTGATCCCTCTTCACGCTTGGTCGCTCTTTGACTGCAACTCTCCTTCCAAGGATGACTTGCATTCACAAACAAATAAATCCACATGCATTTGATCTACAGATTAATGGGTTAGAGATTTAATCAACATGTACACAATAAACAATGAAAACCTCATATGGTGGGACGGGAAAAGCACTTCTTTATTATTAACTTCACTAAAGCAACTTACAATGATGAAGCTGACCACTGCTCCACGAATCTGGTCCTGGGATCATCTTATACTTTGCACCAACTACTAACACACTTGCTTCTCTTCTTCGTTGAAATCACAAAATGGTTGCAAAATCTTGGACAAAGGGGCATATGAATTCGGGTAGAGTTTCTTTGCTATGTTTTTCCTCCTTTAGAATGGGACCCCTACCCCTTATTTTATAGGCTAGAAGGAGCTAGGTATTTAGTCGAATGACTGGCCATGCATGGTCGAAAGGTTTAGTTAACTTACCCAAAATTGTGTGTTCCGTCAGCAAATTTCCATTTTTCGTGCTTTTGTAGGTACACACGGGTTGTAGTCTCTCAACTAGAGTGTACATGCGGGCTGTAGTGGAGTAGGGTGCCTGGGCCTTTAAAAATGGTGTTTTTAAGAAGAGTTGTTTAGTACTGGCTTGGCAAAGAAGGTGTTGACACTCGAAACTGAAATGGGTTGCAGCAAATCAATCTCGAGGCAACCTCGAACCACTTTGGATTGGGAGCTGCCCCTTCCAACCCGAGAGGGATCTCTCGAACAATGTCACAATAGGGATTTAAGTAGCGTGAAAAAGGTGGGTATATTTATGGGTAAATGATGGTCTTGGATTTTTGGAGTTTGGGGGTTAAACTAGGGAAATGGTCCATTGGGCATGGAGTCAAAATGAAAACCGAAGAAAAGAGACAATAGCAGAGATCAAATAACTTGAAGAAAGTGAGGCAAAGTAAGTCTATCTTTCAGTGCTTTGATAAATCTTGATGTGGTAGCAGAAACAAAAAGGAAAGGCCGATGTAGCAGAGGATATATGCAGAATTCTGAAAATGCAGATTGGTCTTACACCCGCTGATAGCTGGTGCAGAGGAAAGACAATAAACAATTACCGAAAACCCAAATCCATTCGTTATAGTAGTGATCATACTAAAGTATAACGAAGCCCATCAGTTAGAGGAAAATGAAATGATATGCAGTTGTGACGGAATAAGGAAGAAATAAATTTATGAAAATGATAACACATCAACTATGAGTAAGGAGCATATCAAATAAATTCCAAACAGATTTAACACAGCTGAAGGAGAAGAAAACATGCTGAAAGAAATCAACCGTGATGAATCTCACAGTCACAAGGAAAAATCATCTTTATTACTCCATTAATGGCTTACAAATTAACTCAGCAATTACAAAGAACCCCTCTTGACAAATTTCCCCCCCCCAGTGCTATGCTCATGTTCCCTCTCCCCTTGTTATTACATACATCATTCTTTTAAAAGAGAAAAATAAAACTCTTTGTGTTCCGGGAATCTAAAGCGTTTCCTCTTCATGGCATTATGCAACTGCCAGGCACATCTGCCAGCCCCTGGAACCATTACTAATCATTTGACAACTCGTCATTCCTTCCTTGACACTTGGAAGTTGTGGTTTTTCTTTTCAATATCAGAACCCACCAACTTTCTGTTAACAAGCTAGCAAGATGCCTTCAATGTAGTGATATAATCAGGTCAAGTTTATTGAAATGATGATTGGATTTCCTCGAGGGTTCTTCTTTTAGTTTCAGGCACCCATGGTACAACAAATACAACTGTAAAAGCAGCAACAAGAGAATAAATCCAAAAAGTCCCTGAAGTGCTCCACTCTAGAATTAAATTGACGGTCATGGTCACCGCAAAAGATGACAACCAGTTTATCAAAGTCGCAATACTACCGCCAACATCCTTTACATTGACAGGAAGGATCTCTGACATAATAATTCATGGAATGACTTCTATACCACTAGAAAAGGCAATTATGTAAACCAACACACCAACTAAGGCCAAAATACTGTAGGTTGTTTCATGAGAAGCTCCCAGAACATGGTTCTCCAAAAAGAATGCGAGACCAACAAGAAAAAGGAAGATAGCCATTCCCCTAGATGAGATCATGAGGAGGAAACGTCTTCCAGCTTTGTCCATCAACCATGCAATGAAAGCAGTCATGACAACCTGAATAGCACCAAGTCCAAGAGTTGCAACTTTGCTCGATGAAACTCCAACAGATTTGAAAATGTAGGTTCCATAGAACATAATAGAATTGATTTCACTCAACTACTGCAGTAAAAGAAAATCGATGCCAATAGTCAGAGGGAGTACATATCTTCTCTCAATAAGGTTAGATATTCTGATTCATCTTTGTTGTTGTTTTGCCTCCACTGCAGTCTTAATTTTATCTTCTTCAATCTGAAATATCAGTATCAGGGCCACGAAGAGTCCGTGATGAAGCTTCAAAATCAGCGTCGAACTGCACGTTGTTTGGCTTTGCGTCTCCATGGATAATGGTCAAGTGAGCGTTGGTGCGAAGAAAAGAAAGCCCCGGGCTATTCCGGGAGCGATGTGATGATGCATGGGCCAATTAAGAACATGGTCGTCTTGATGAGAGGCTTCTTGTAGGAGAGTAGCCAGGTTTCAATTGGGCATGTAATCGTAGATCAACAGCCTCACGTCCTGCTTCACGTAATATCCCCTCAGGACTATTATATTCTGGTGCTTCACTTTTCCAAGGGCCTCTACTTCTCATCTGAAAACGCTCTCGTCGATTTCCTTGTCTTCCGATATACTAATTGAAAGAACAGTTCCCTCTTGCAAATACGCCTTGAACATGATTCCATACCTTGTCCTGCTCAGTACGTGTTCTATATTTGGAACATTCTTGCGTAGAGGTAATAGTGGCTCAGAAGGCGTCTTTCCATTAATCGAGTACTATTGGTGAAATGTACCAAAGTCAGATTGTTCAGAACCTACTTGCAGATGCCTCCACATTCTCCACCATCATTTACGATCACCAGGTAAATGGTAACGCCCTCATTCTCATACGAATGGTAATGCACCAATCACCATAGAATGGTAACGCCCACAGGGAAAGATCCTATTTTTGTTGGTGCGACAGGCTTTACAATCACCGCTGCACCAAATACATTTTTGTTTTCTAAATATAGCCACTATAACATAATTAGATGGTTAAATTTGGCAATGGTCCAGTGAAATGATTCGCAGGTCTAATGAATTGTTTTGAAGTGCCTTAAATTTTTCCACCAATTGTTTCCATAAATCCTTTGAAATATGGTGGTCAACAGCAACAGCCAATGTGGTGTTTGGAGCTAAAATGGATGGCCTAATTTCACAACCGTAAGCATCTAATAAGAGACCTTCGTCACTGAAAAACATAGATGCTGCCTTTCTCATCATCTCTTCCTCAGCATCAACATTAGCCTGATAGAATTTCGCAATCATATTCCATTCACTTGCTTCCAATATGATTTCTATCCATCGCTCGGTCAACTTCCAGCTTTTGGTAATGTCCATCGATTTCAATGACCTGACCCTGACAATCGTATCCATCCATTCACCCTCTAGGTTTTCGTAATTTCTTAGGTTTAATTTTTCTAGCGATGACAAATACTCAAAATCCTCGGACAATTCTTTCAAATTAGCATAGGAATTTAAATATAATTCTTGTAGAGAAATCAGCTTCCCAAAACCTTTCGAAAGCTTGACAATGTTTTCACACTTTTGCAAGTTCAAATGTCTTATACTGACCAATTCCATGAATCGATGGGGAAGCCTTTCAAAATAACTCGGGGGTGAAAGAATCCATGCTAGCTTTCTAGAATTATGATCAGGACCACCTTCTTTCTTCAAATATTCACAATTGTCCCATAAACTACCAACCGAAGGAGTGATTGGTTGAATATCCATCAAAGGATAAAAGACCTCCATGTCATCCTTAAAACTAAAATTATTTCGAGTCTGCAATCTTGAAACTGTCCCATTAGTCCGTAAATGATTTACGCCCTGATACTCTTCTCCTGGTGATGATTGAGTAGCAACTGATGCGACACTTATACCACTCGTAGAAATTGGAGAACCCTCTGTCATGCTGAAAGCAAAACGTCCAGAAGTACGAGCAGGAGTAGTTGACATAGAATAAGAACCATGGGACAAACTTGTTGAAGGAGGAAGTGGATCCGGCATAAGAATTCAATCTTCTCCTGCAGCTCCCAAAAGAGAAGACTCAAGCGAACAATTGGCCTCATTCACAAGTATTGGTTTTGATCTCTGCCAGCATGAGGATGCAGTTGATTTTTGGGATATACACTTGACCTTCATGTTCAGATGAAGTGTGTACCACTGTAACCCGTGGAAAGAATCTCTGGACAGAGAAGAGTATACTATGATCGCCACAGATATCATAACCACCATCTCCGACTGATTGAATTGTCAACATTTTTTATCCCTTGAACTGCTGATATCACTGAGATACAAGGAGTGAGCACACCATCTCCAATAACCATAGAGGTACCGAGGAAGGCTAGTGTGAGCAAAATTATCTTAGCTGCATCATTTTTTTCTAAAGCATCTTTTATCTTCAAAGCTCATTTGAGATGCTTTGCTGGGAACTGCAAGCTTATATGATGAAAGTTCTCTATCCTCTGCTTGTTGATTGGGAATGACACTCACTTTTGCATGGTGGCATATCAAGGAATAAAATGCAAACGTCCCACCATTTCCATTATCATTGGCCCAAAGTACAATAAAAACGTATTCGAGAAGTGGCAAAAGAGTGAGCGAGTAAACTATGAGAGATAGAGCACCAAGAAAATCATATGGATGACTGATACCATCTTAAGAAGACGTAAATATTTCACTTAAATGGGTTCAACCTTCAAGTTAGTCTTCTCTATTATGCAGCGCTGAGTTAAATTGGAAATCTGTTACAACAGAAGGCATATGAGATGGACTAATTTTAGGTACGTATGTCTAGTGAAAATTAGGGTTATAACAGATGCCCCCTAATGTGTGAGGTCAGAAGAGCATCTGATGGCCGAAATACATTATCAATCTTTATCAATGTACCAAACCGATGAGCCCAGGGACCATAATTTTGGAGGTGCCATCTGCAAAATAACAATTGTCTCACCGAGGCGGGCATACCCATGCTCAGAATGAAATAGAATCATGGCTACCAATTAAATACACTGTATATCCATGTCATATAACTATATAAAGTGTAGCCTCAAGAAATACACAATAGATCTACATGTCAAAATGAAAAAGATATACATGTATAGTATCCATCGTATAAAATATGATAAGGCCTGACGGCTAGAGATGAGGTCTTCATATCTCAAGCAACAACTTCAAAATATTCAAAACTTGGGTATGCGTGTAATATGAGTGTACAAATTCACTACCTAGAGGTCTTTGACGACTTGTCGGTCATAGACTAGAGGATCTTGATGATCAGACTGGAGGCTTCATTGACTTCAAACAAAGACTTGATTGGACTTTCGGGATGGCCAGACATGAGGGTAGGAGACAAACTACAAATGGGCTGACTCAGGGTTGGTAAAAACTTCCCTTGGACAATAGCATGTCAAATGATGAGACTCATGTAGCATGGCATTGACATAAGTTCACGATGCAGGAGGCAACGCAAAACTCTCCATATGTTTGGAAGAATAACCAAATGGAGGAGGACACAACTCTATGTAGCAAGAACATTTTCCTAAGGTCATATTAAATCCTAGAGCTTGACGAACAAACATATGGATGTGATTTGTCCAAGGGCGACTCATTGTGCTGCCAATAAAAAGAAAATACTTTTCGCTTCCCCTTTTTGGGGTATGTTTGATTTTTTTTTTGTCTTTTTCAATAATTTTGGAAAAAAAATAAAAGAATGCTACATTAAAAAGGAGGAACAAGTGTCACAAACATACTAGTTCTAGGCACAAGGACAAGACTGATGTTTAGAGAAAGGACACTCAGAAAAAACCCTCCTAGGGCCAAAGGTGTCAAGACACAAAGGAAAAGTGCTATAGGGATTGCGTATAAGGCATGCTTCAGATGGTTCATTTGAGAGCAACATGGATCCATCATTAGGCCAAATATGCAGGTATGCAAACACGGTTAACAAAACACACAATGGTAACGTCCTTCAATGTACTTTTAATGAGCCTAGAGAAGGTAAGCTCGAGGGTTTTTCATATTTAGAGAGTCTGAAAAAACATAAAAGGAGACTTTTTTGGAGTACCTTTTTTGAAGATAGTCTAGTTGGCTCGAAAAAGGGGTAAACTAGCACTGACCAGACGTCTGTTCAAAACCATTTTAACGACTGTGATAAAGACAAGGTTACTCGACAATTTTTTCATTTTTAAGGAGTCTGAAAAAATCTTAACTATGGACTCCGACATGAATGTTCTTCTAGACCATTTTAACAAGTGTGAAAGAATAAGTTCACTCGATGATCTTTTAAATTTTAGGGAGTCTGAAAAGAGATTAACTATGGACTCTGTGGGGGTTCCTTTTTCGAAAATGTAGTCCCTCAGACCCGAAAAAGGGTTAAAATTATACCTGAGAATACTCTTCTAGAGAACCGAGGCTTCTAGAGAATACCTTTGTTTGTACAGTTGACCATCCAAACCGAAAAAGGGGTAAACTACTGTCGGATAGACGTGACTTCAAATTTTAGTTTAGCAAGCATGAAGGTCAACAATATCACTCGACAATCTTTTCACATTTAGAGGGTCTAAAAAGAGCTTAAAAGAAGACCCGTTAAGTTTTGGGAGTCCTGAGGGTGAGATCAAGAGTGATATGGAATTATGCAAATGAGGATCAAACTCATAATCAAGAAAAGATAGTAAGCACTCCCATGCCTATAGTCATTTAGTGACATCATGGACACCAAAATGAAACCAGGATCTACCTAGGGAATCCATGTTAAGGTAGGTTCTACCACTAAATTACGACACTCCTAAAGCAACAATGATGGTTTCGTGTCGCAACTCGGTAGGATCGATCCTATGGCAAAGTGAAAAATACAAAAAGATGAAAAAAGTGGAGGTGGAATCCTATCTTAAATGCAACGAGTTGGAAAGAATTTATTTTTACCAAAGGAGCTTCAAAACGACCCAAAACTCCAAAAATTTCCAAATACCCAAAGAACACTTCTCGTGAAAATCCAAAGAAAACTCTCGAACCATACTAAATGATTTCCAGTTTAGAAAAAAATGACAAAAGGGTCCAAAAAATTGACAAAGAGAGGCCAAAAATTCTATAAATAGAAGCTGGTAGCTCATTATCACCATTGCTAATTGAGAAATTGACAAAAAACCAAAACTAGCCCTTTTTGAAAAGAGCTGATTCTGGGAGCTTCAGTGGATGAAACGACCATCTGCTTGGACCAAGTAAGTACTCACTACCCCTTCTTGCAATTTAATTATTTCTTTATGCATTTAAATTCATTTTTTTGGGGGGTGTCGACCTTTTAAAAGGTTGGCCCTAAGTCCATGTGGGTTGTCTTATGACAGCCCGAGTGTACACGTGGGCAAAGAAAAAACTGCACACATGTACATGCTACTATCAACATTACAACCCGCGTGGACCCTTCATTTAATGTAAAAAAATTTAAAAAGTAAGAGTTAACCCTCCTGAACTTGGTTTTTTTCCAGAATGTATGTTCACTAGAGGGAAAGAGAGCATGAGGATATTAGTGCGTTGGTTGGGGAGGACCCTAATGTTGTTGCTACATTAATGCAATGTGGGTTGTTAAAAAAAATTCTATGTCCTTTCATGCGAGCACAACCTAGGCTATTGAATGCCTTGGTTTATTATTGGCATCCTGACACAGAGGCCTTTATGCTAGAGGGGCAGTCGTTGGTTCCAACGATAGAGGATATATACTTTCTGACTGGCCTCTCCAGGAGAGGGGAACTAATCAATTTTCATACTTTTCCCTCTAGGCCTCACAACATCTCGGAGTTGATTAGACTCCATTGTGAGGCAGGTACAGACAGAACAAGCTCGCAAGTACTGATAAGCAAGATCTCAGACTTATCACTGCAAGTGATAGTGTTGCTCATCGGGTGGATTACTGGGTCTACAAATTTGCATCAGGCTTCTCGTGCACAAATGAATTGTGCAATCCAGTGCTTAAATGCACACATTTTTCACTGGAGCACCAAATTACTGGATTGTATGAAGAGGTAGCTAACATATTTCCGATTGTGGAATCAGAGGAACTTTGGGTTTGGAACGATTCTTTTCTCTTTCTTATTTGAAAGAGTGCCCAGTTTCAGCCCTCGAGAGGTGGTATGAGGGCACCAGGCCTCTCTTCATGTGTTATGAAGATGGGTGGTGTTGCTTCCGCGACGGGGGGGAAGTACCATTGAGGCCTTTGATGAAATTTTTTTTGCTTGGTTGTCACGACAGATCTTGGTCATAGAGGATTACCCTATGATGGGATTGACTTCTCGAGAGATCCTGAGATACCGATACCTCACAGTGAGGAGCGAGGAGAGATGGATAAGATTTCTTTTTTTTTGTTTTTATATATATCATTTTTTTTAATACTAGAGAATTTGACAGATATGTGTCTATTATGTATAGATGTTGGGCCAGTGTGACCAACCGACTATGCAAGGAACATACAACGTTCTCGACTAGAGGCATCCCTAGCCGCAGCCGGTGGGATAGCAATAGTAGGACTACCTCCAGTCGGTGAGGTTGAGAGAGTTTTGAGATGAGTAGAGAGAAACTTCACCTCTCTTACTTGCATAGTGCCCATGGTGGAGATTGAGGATCTGTCTCCATATATGCAGTCTCATGTAGTGGGGGCACCACGAACATGGGTCCGAATTTTTCAGCATTTGGAAAACGTCATTGACCATTACAACAAGGCCAAAAGGCCCCATCCTTAGTTAGGATAGAATTTTCACGTGCCGAGGGAACTATTTGTATATTGTTTTAGGGCATAAGCCTTATGACTCGTTACTGGTTGTATTTTTGAGGCGCTTGTGCCCACGCATCTACTCTGATAATTTTGATATTATATGGATTTTTATGTCTTTTTAATGTCTTATGGATTACTTTTTCTCTAAAAAGGTATTTACATGTGTATGTGTGTGTCCTTCTTATATGTGTGTGAGATGCCAATCTAAAATTTGATTAGCTAGAGTATCCGTGGCTTGACTTAATCTCTTAGGAACATGAAAATATGTAATATAATCAAAGCTTCATTCTAAGAGACGTACCTTAAGGAACCGTCGGTGTAAATTATGATCATGAACACGGTAGACTCTATTTAACTGAGACACAACTAGCTGAGCATCTAAATAGACCTGGAGGTGAGATATACCAAGTAACAAAGCGTCATGAAGAAAATCAATAACTGCATTGTATTCGGCGATATTGTTTGTGGTGTCGCCTAAACATATACCTCTTGTAGATAATAACTGGCCCTGAGGTGTAAAAATTACCCAAGCTACAGAGGCAAGCCTCTGAGTGTGTCAGCTAGTGCCATCTATGAAGCCAACGATCACCTCTGATTCACTTGACATCTTCCACAGCGACAAAAGATAATATAAAAAATAACACTTCCATAAAACCAAAAGAAACCAAAAAGTAATAGTACAAAGAATATACATATGTTACAAAAAGTTACCCAAGGTGACCTACCTATGAGTAATACTTCTTGAGGTAGAGCCCATTTATAGGCTCTTCCAAATCATTTCCCTCAAAATCTACCAGAGGATAAGCACCCTTTTTTAGAACCTCTTTTACGATGAAAGGTCTGAACCACATGGGTTTGAACTTCCCTACCCCCAGGGGGTCCTTATCTTGGTCGTAGACCAGGACAAGGTCTCCTTCTGAGAAAATCAGAGGATGAATGGACCGATCATACTAACACTTGAATTTTTGTTTGTGAGCTTCGTTATCTAAGGTCGCATCACAACATTTCTCATTGAGCTGCTCGAGATATAATAAACACTCTTCAAGTGGTGAAGTGTCTGGAAATAACTGTACTACCAACTTTAACGATGGGATGTGGCATTCTATGGGAAAGACTGCTTCCAACCCATAAACGAGTTGAAAAGGTGAGAAACCAGTTGCAGTCTTAATAGACATTCGGTAGGCCCATAATGTTGAGTATAACATCAAATGCCAATTTGACTTGGCTGAATTGATCGTTCGTTGTAGGATGGTCTTAAGAGATTTATTGACAACTTCCACCTGACCATTCGCTTGAGGGTAGTAGGGTGAAAAATGTTCTTTCCTCAACCCAAGATTTGATGTTATCTCAATCATCATTGTGTTCTTAAAGTGACTTCCATGGTCAGTGACAATCTCTCTTGGGACACCAAACCATGCTATAATCTGGTTAAACAAAAAGAGGGCAGAAGTCTCGCCATCATATTTGAATGTTGGCATAACTTTGAACCACTTGGTGAAGTAGTCTATTGCTACAATGATATAATGGTGCCCCCTTATTGAAGGAGGGTTGCAGGTAGTGTAATCAATCCCCCACTTGGTGAAGGGGCCAACGGTGATGACAGGAAACATGGGAGAGGGATGTGCCCTCATCTTCCATGAGAAGATTTGACACGGGTGGCACTTCTTGACTGATGTGATACAATATTTGATTAGTGTCGGCCAGAAGTAACTGGATCATAAAATATTTTGGGTTGTTTCCAACCCAGACAAATGACCTCCACATGCTCTAGTATGGAAATCGTTAAGCACAATTTTTTCTTCTTCATGAGTGAGTCATCGATGAAGGATGCAATCTACACCTCGACGATACAGAGTATCTTCGAGTATGAGATAGCTCCTGGCCTGATGGAATATATGGTGATGCTCATCACGAGAAGTAGAAGTGGGGCACTTGAAATTCTGGAGATAGACAAGTATATCTCCATACCAGGGGTCCAAAGATGCTATCAAAAACATGTCTCCTTGAATAGGCGACTCTTCGAGCATAAGATCACCTGACTTGCCCAAAAGTTCCGAGATGAGTTTTGCAAAGACCAATGACTTTTTGGACTTCACCAAAACAAAATCTAAGTCAAATTCTTGGAGGACAACTATCCATCTACTGATATTTCCGCCGACAACCCGTTGTGCCAACACGTATTGAAACAGATTCACAATGGCAATGACGGTGGTCTTGCGAAACTGTTGGATAGCATGGACTGTTGCCAATGCAAGTTTTTCAATATGAGAATAATTGATTTCTGGTCCAACCAGGCCTCGGCTCAGGTAATAAATCACATATTTTGAGAGAAAATCATCCTCCTGAACTAAGACCATGCCGATGGTTGACTCTGCTGCAACCAAGTATAATAAGAAATCTTTGTTATAATTGGGTGACCGAAGTAGAGGGGTAGTGTGATGGCATGTTTCAACACTTCAAAGGAGCGTTGAGAGACATATTTCTTTAGTAAGAGCATAAATCCCTTTGTGATCTCGGCATAGTTTGCGATGAAACGCCGCAAAAAGTTCGCTTTTCCCTGTAGACTCTGAAGTTGAAGGATTGTATGTGGGGGAGGCAACTGAACTATTGCCTCAACATTGAGAGGATGGACCATGATCCCTATTGTTGAAACTATGAAACCTAGAAGACGGCCCGACGTCACGCAAAAACTGCATTTGTTGGGATTCAAGCAAATTCGGAAGTAGCGACATCGCTCAAAGATAAGTCGAAGGTGCATGGGATGATCATTTCTCTTACGAGATTGTGATGATAAATCATCTAAGTAGGCCTCAAAAATATGTTTGAGATCATGGAAAGAAAAATACATGGCCCACTAAAAGGTAGCTCCAACATTTTTCAGACCAAAAGGCATATTACGATACGCGAATGTACTCCATTGACAAATGAATGTTTTTTTGTGTTGATCTTCAGGTTTGATTTGTATCTGATTATATCCTGAAAAACCATCCATGAAAGAAAAGGCCTCGCAACCTATGCATTCATCGACTATCTGGTCAATAAATGGTGTGAAGAAATTATCTTTTGGACAGGATTTGTTCAAATCACGAAGGTCCATGCATACGCGAATCGTACCCTATTTTTTGTTAACATGAACGGGGTTTGACACCCATTGGGTCAAATGGATGGGGTAGATAAAACCTACCTTGAGAAATTTCTCTACTTCAACCTTAATAGATGCTGATTTCTCAGGATTAACTAGACGAAGCTCATGCCGAACCAACTTAGCATCAGGATAAGTTGTGATTTCGTGTTCAACAATTTTTGGATCGATGCCTTGAATTTCCTCGTAAGACCAAGAAAAAATATCGTGGAATTCCTTAAATAAATTCATGTAGATTTGAATATCTTCAGGGGAACAATTAGCTCCGATGAAAACATTCTCCACGATGCCAGGGGTTTTGGAGATGTTTATAGGTATAGTTTCAGCGATGGTTGCTATATTACCCTCGGCATAAACAACATGTGTAGCCAAAGGATTGATAGGACAAGACCTGTCTCCAGTCATAGTCGAGGTGAATTCCCCTGATTCAATTCTTCTTAACTCTAGGAGGAAGTAAGATCTGTGATGGATATTATCCTAGGGTTTGTCCGGACTAATCATTGCTTCAATGATTGCTTCGTCTGAGGGAAAGACTAAGTCTAAAGAATCTGTATCAACGAGGGAACCTTAAGCCCAAATAGGCTCTAGAATTGGATCTAATTCTTCTGTGGAAGTTGGATTGGGGTTGATGGAAGCTTGCTGGACTAAAGAGTACACCACTTATTCCGTGGAAAAGGGCATGGACATACCATGGTGCCTTGTCCCTTCCATCGTGGCCGATGGGGAAGGAAGAATCCATGGTTCATTAAAGTAAGTCATACGAAATGACAAAACTTGGAAAATCTCAACCTTATGGTGGTCAGATATGAACTTAACATCGTCTTTAGGATGTGGGTAATCGAAAGTACCCATCAAAGGTGGGCACAAACCAACCCCTATGTTGATGATGTCAGGTTGAGGGTTATCAATCATTGGAACCGCAGATTCCCCCAATGAAGGGTCAGGATGGGAGAAGGACAATTGATCGATGGTCATGATCCAGCCCTCATGTGGAAACAAAAAGACTTGGAAACATGTAGCGACTGTTGCTTGCATAGTGTAGGTCCAACTCCTCCCTAACAAGATATTGTAGTCGAGATATGCGTCAACCACTTCAACATCGACACACACAATTTTCCCTCCTAACTGCATGGGAAAAGAGGGGATAATGCCATGTGGTCAGAATGAATGACCGTCGAAAGAGGTAAGAAGAGTAGGTGACAGAGACAAAACGGGTTGGCCAATGGCCTTCCAACACGCCAAAGACATTACGCATGTTGAGGCACCCTCATCAACCACCATGAGGAAAATGTTCTGAGTAAAAGTTTTCATGGTGTAATCCATGACTATTTGGAATGCTATGTGGTAAGGGAGATGAGGTTTCAATTTAGTTGTATCAAGCATGATCGTACCTAGATTACAAGTCTCGACGGATCCTAAAGCGACTAACAAATCCTTTCTCTAGGAAGGGCATCTTTGGAGGACTTCCAAATTAGACATCACACAAGGGGTTTGAGACAAATCCTCCACCACATAGTAGTTCTGGGTGGCCCTTGCATTTGGGTTGTGAGAAGCCTTCTTAAACACACCTTTTCGGATGTGTGTCATGGTTTCACCTAGCATCTTCTCAATCTGAAGAGGAAGAGATGGGGTTTGAGCTTATTTACCTTTCTCAGAGGTGCTTGTCTTGATGTAATCATGTTCTCTATTCGATATATAGGCATCACCTTTCATCATATACACATTCGCAGATGCAGGATTGTTTGAAGATGAAGGGGTTCCTTGGCTTTCCCCTTTCGCGCTTGTAGAAGCTTGAGTTAGATTTTGGCTAGTTGAAATGGATTTGTTAACACAGTAGGCTGTTGCTATGACAATAAATTTTGGGCCTCTGCAAGCTGAGGGAATTGGTGAGTCGGATGGTCTTCCACGCACAGATTACACAGATACCTTGACTTCCTTTTTTTGGTATTGCCCCCGTCAGCATTATTAGTGAGTTTTGTATCCCCCTTACCCTTGTTACATTGTTTCTTCTTTCCTTCAGGTTACTGGGTGGCCTTCAGATTTGTCGATTGCACACTGTGTACATCTGATGTTTAGATAGGGGGAGCAGTTAGAACAGTAGTTTGGCTGGTCGCTGTATGTTGGATAGACAATTGCTGCAATTATTCCATTAGTTGTTCAACAGGCTTTGTTTGTGCTGAACCAACAATACCATCGGCATGTGGTCCATCTCTCTGTCTATTTTTATCAAGTATTTATCGTGGTGCATCTGGGAAGATCTCGTATAGTAGACCAGACTGATAATAGATTAGCTCAAGATGTTGAGCTATTATGATTGAATCTTCCTTAGAAAAAACTCTCGATGTTGCAACATCTTTGGATAACTATGGGACCAAATACTTAAGGAACCACTCAAGCAAGAATGCTAGTGGGAATGGCACCTTAATCAATTTCTTCCAGCGTCTCCACTCTCGAATGTGATCAGAGATATGGTCCGCTTTTGTCTGTGCGAAATTGGCCAACGATTCGGTGCCAATCATATCTCACAGTTAATTGGAAATGGTTCAAGAAATCCATTGCCGATTCACTGAAGGAAGAGTATATTGAGTGGTCGAGCTCAATGTACCATTTTGCAGCACTCCCAATGAGAGTACGTTGAAACAATCGCAACTGTACGGAGTCATCTTTCAACGAATTAGACGAGCACCAAAGGTGAAAAGTAGTCACATAATCTCCTGGATATTCGTTAGGCTTGGATTTGAACTTTGGTATGTCTGAAGGAAACTTCATCGACATAGAGGGCCAACACGGATCGTGACAGATAGGGTCATTCAACAACCTTGTTAAGTCTAGAAAATGCAAGGTTTTCAAGAAAGGTAGTTTGGGTTGTTGGTGATAACCATAGAAAAGGGGGCCTGGAGTTTGACTGGCACCAAGTTGCCAGGAAAAATTAGGTTGCTGGCCCGAGTTCTGGTAAAAACCATGGCCATGACCAGCGTATAGATTTTGCATTTGAGGAGACATTATTGGCTGATTCCCGAAATAGGACGTAGATGGTTGGGCATGCATTACATTTGGAGGACTTTGGGAAGGGTTGTCCCATGCCAATCCCATGGGCATAGGTACTGCACCTATCCCTGGGTTCCATTGGTTGTGAAAATAATTTCCCCCGATCAACATTCCTGACGAGGGAACTGATTCCTGCCAAGAATTCCAAGGTCCTAATGCAAAAGAAGTTCCTGGGTGTGCCCCTTGTGCAGGAATAGTACCTTGCATAGTATTAGGTTGTCTGTAACCGGGGTTGCCCCCAGTCAGGAAAGAAGTTGACGAGAAAATGTTGTTACCAAACACACTGAACAAAGAAAATTGTGTCAAACCTACCGGCATATTATGAGAAGGTGGTCCTTGACTCCCTGCTCCAAATGAACTATGTTGTGTGTTCGGGCCGACAGATTGCTAGTGGGCATCGCCGAGCGAAGGGGACGAAGGAGGTATATGACCTCCTCCATAAGGGAAAGTGTTAAAAGAAGCAAAATTTCCCCCTATGGGTCCTTGTAGAGGAGCATTAGAGCTCCCTGCCCCCAGACCTAAAGTCTGTAAAGTGGAGTAGGAGAGTACAGGGCTTGTACCTCAGTTAGGCATCCCGTAGGAGAATGGAGGGCTTGTTTCACTCTATGTGGAAGGAGCAGTGACCATTGCCAAAGAAGGGATCAGACCACTGTTTGAGGTAGAAGTGATCGAGACCATGGTGGATTAGACTGGCGATGATGGGTTAGGAGGTGGAACACCCCCTGTGGTGATAGCCGTAGTGGGAATAGAAGAATTCCCAAAAGAAGTGGCACCATTTGTTTCCATTGCTGCGTGTAACACTGTCTAGCGTTTGTAAGGATAGATCTGTACAATGATGGGCACCGAAAGATTAGTGGTTGGAGTTTTAGATGGACTGAGAGTGTCTGCTCCAAAGTCGGAAATGGTTGGTTCCTTCGAATGTTGGTTGGGCATAGTTTTCTATGACCCAGTCGCTTCAAAAGACCCTTGTTGGTCTAGCTTTCGCCTTAGCGATGGCGGGGGTGGCTCTAGTGTAACCAGTAGCAAGCGAAGAATCCTTTGTGACCAGCAGAGCTCGTGATCCTCCATTGTGTGAGAAGATCAAAGACACACTAGGTCTTTGTATTCGTTCAAAAATAGCACACACTAGAAAAAGTCCCTACAAGATAAAACAAGCAATGATTAAACTATTTGGAAGAATAGTTACAAAAACCAACACTAGACCAACTTACGGGTGTAAGTGAAACTCGAACACGGAAGCACCCTCTAGGTATACTTCTAAACAAGGTTCTAGTTGCATCTCCTGCTACAGAAGCTAGGTCAAACACTGAAGGACTTATCCAGGCTATGTCACAAGTTATCCTGAAAGAAGGAGAAATCAAAGGGCTAAAAGGAAACATAGAGAAATTGAAGCAGGAGATGCAGGAAAAGGATGAAAGGATAGCTCAATTTCAAAAGAAGAATGAACTCCTATAAGAAATAATAGAAAAATTGAATATGAGTTTAAGAGGAAAAGGCCTGTTGTAGGGGGCCAAGAATATCATCTAGGACTCTATAGTTTTTGAAGCTACCAAGTTCATAGTATATCTGAATTTCATTAATGATAAAGATAACATAGCCATCACATCCAGAAGAAGGAGCACTATTGTGAATGAAAATTTAGCAAAGAAGCCATTAGAATGGGCCCAAAATGCCATAAATATACTCAACTCCATTCCTACTATAGACCTTCATACTATTGGGGTTAAACATAGAACTACATTGATTATCTGGGCCAGGAGGGCTATTTCTAAACATAACCTGTTGAAATCAATCCAAACCAAGGAAACACAGATGGAACAAAGTGTACAAGAGTTCAAGGATTTGCTTGAAGTATTCTTTATCAAATGCCTTCCACCATTTTGGTATGACAAAGGAAAATTTTATGATCAGGAAGAATACAATGGTCACCTCACTTAGTGCAGAATGGATCATTCCAAGTTTGAAACCCTGAAGGAAAATCTGAAAGGAGATACTTTGGTTGAGAATCTAATTATAGATTTTGAAATCCTAAATTAGTTCAAAACAATTAAGATGGGGCTGCCAATCATGCCATATGCTTCCTGCATTAACTTGGAGATTTTGATAAAGGAAATGGCATATTATGTTATCCCTTCTGACTTGCAATGGAAGAAAATAGTGTGACTGGGTAAGACAAAATGCAGCTTTTCAGGGTCCAATAGATGATGTCCAAATGTCACTAAAGATGGCAGATCATGTGGAAGACCAGAGTAGAACAAGTGGCAAAGAACGAGATTGAAGCACTCGAGGAGTCAGAATCTGGATCAAGAAACATTCCTTGCTAATCATTGTAATCAGTTCCCAAACCAAAACATCTTATTTTAATCATTGTAAATGTTTTCAAAACCGAAATGTTTCATTTTAATAATTGTAATTGGTTTCAAAACTGAAGGAACTCAAATTGTATAAATATTAGGATTTCCAAATATATTAGGGGTTGGAACAAGTGAAAGGGCGCGATTTTAGCTATTTGGAACTTGAATGTAATTTTCTGAAGATGAATAAAATACACATTCAAATGCCTTGAAGTTTCCATGAAAAGATTATAAAGGTGGTGATATGAGTTTTGTCTCCTCTCTTTGTATGTATCTCCTGTATTTTTTATTTCATTTTCACTGAATTCTGTTTAAATTGGATAGTTAAAGGCCTAGAATTCATATTGTGATTCTCTTGGCTTAAGCAATTTAAACTGTGCTAAGTTCTTCCTAACTAAGTGAGAATTCATTTATTTAATGCTATGATACAATTATATGTTTTTCCTTTCTTCATACACTCTGCAAATTTACAATTTATAACTCATATTTATTGCCTCATTTAGCCTTTATCCTATGGAGAGTTCTACCGACCAGTCAATGCTTCCATTTGTTTCATAAGTTTGACTCCATATCCCTTAGTGTCCCTCCCCTTCCTTGCCAGGAAAATTATAAAAAACCCTCCAAAGAAGCAAAACATAGTCATTGATTTGTTAAAGAAAAATCATCTATTGAAGATCAAGTGACAGGAGAGAGCCCTCTCTGAGTTGAGCAGGCTAGTACCCAGCTCTAAAGTGGTTTGTAGGTTACCTCTGTCATTTTTTTTATCAGCCAAACAAATTTACAGAGTGCTAATAGATCATAAAACTAGAAAACTTTATTTACTCAACATTTTATATACTCATCAATACAAACAAATTTGTTTTAGTGAAATGTTCTGATAAGTGCACAAATTGAGAGATAGCTAGTTTTGCTTAAAATTCTCTCTAGAAAAATGGGTGAAAAAGTACAAAGTTGCAGATTCTACATTGTTGCAGCTTTTTATTGGAGCGTCATATTGAAAATATGAGAGTTTTTTTTAATTCCCTGCCATTATTATTAACTATATCTAATACAAAAATTCTCTAGTTACTGATATGTTTTTGTCCGCAGTTGACAAAAGTTCACATTTCAATAAAAAAAATTGCACTAGTGGACAAAATGCACAAATGGGGTGAAAATGGTTTTTTTAGGAATCCATAACTTTTAGCTCAGAGATCAGAATGAGGTATGAGTATAGTCATTGGAAATATGATTTATAGGAGAATAAATTTGAATTATTATAATTCCGATATTGATGATATATTGCTTCATGAATTGAGCAGAAAAAGGACATGTAGCATTAATTGAAAATTTTCTATAATATGCATAATTCTAAAAAAATGATTGCTTGCAAATTTTGCAGAATTAGGAGATATAAATATATCAGTTCAAGATAAGAATTCACACTTGGGACATGGAGGAAGGAGAGGGATCCTTCAATCATGATAAATAAGCCAAAGATCAAAATATTAGTGTTAGTAATGCAAAGAAAATCAAATAAGGAAAAGAGTAGAGGGGAACAATAAAAAATAATAGAGACTATGAGAATCATGAGAATAGAAGTGTGGAGTTACAAAGTAGAAAATTAGAGGTTTATGAGAGAAAAAAACCAAATAAATGCTCAAGTGATGCAAATACTAAATCGGTTGCATAGGCAAGAAAAAAA
>SNQJ01S0079872.1:0-30910 GCA_010110895.2 Picea sitchensis
TTGCAGAAAAATGATATGGATGAATTTGATAAGGGAGAAGAGATGAATCTAATGGAATAGGTCTCAAATAATGGTGAAAAAATTTCGAGACTTTTTTTTTTTTTATAGCTGCGGGGTTATACTTTGGTCTGAAGAATGTTGCAGTGCTTAAATCCCCAAATTCTTAACCAGAAAGAAATGTGTATTTACTTGGCAACTTGAACACAGATGTGTGGCAATAGATCTCGTTGGTTTAATTTTTTGATGTTTATGTTGATGTTCCCCAAGGGTTAGGTATTCAAGGGTTCTACAAACAAGGGTTTGCCCTGTGCTATAACTCTCTGATATACATGCGGGGTCCAGTAGTAGTACACAACCCAATATCTTAGGGCACTAACTAAGGAGGATAGACCGTACCCTTAGCTGTACTACCCGACTACCCAGGTACTAGAGAGTATCTCCCTGAGTGTTGTTCTCGGTGACACTATAGCAGCCTGGTGGCCGATAGGTTTATCTAAAGAGGGATTTAGGAAATCTAGTCCGATCCATACACAGGTGTTGTCTAATGCACTACCACTCGAAGGGGTACCAACAGGGGTTAGAAGGGTGGCCAACAGATGTGTTCTTAAGAACCACTTGTATTTCCTGCGTGTATGAATCCCTCAACCGTGAGTTTATGTGCGTAACGACAGATCTCTGTGGATTAAAGATGTTGGAATACGTCTCTACCCTAAAAACAAAATACCCACAATTTATGCCAAGGAAAGTGCTCTGATACCACTTGCAAGATACCAGATATATAAAATATGCAGAATAGAAATAAAATGCTAGAAATGGCAGAATAACAGTAAAATATCCAGCATAATCTTCACAATAAAACATAAATGATATAAGAATAGCAATATAAATAGCACTTTGATTTAGAAAGAAATGTTCACATGCCTCTTCGAGGGGGCAACCTCCAATCGAGCAATGCTCTATTACAATAATCTTCAAGCTAGGGTTTTCATACCCTCAACCCTTATTTTTACGAAATATGTCTATTAAGAGAAACATCTAGAGGAAGATCCTTCTAGAAGCAGAAGCTTCTATTAGGTCTTCTTACATCCACCTTATTCTATTTTATTAAAAGGCCTTATTAATATTGACCTTTATTACATTCGAATACATTGATCTACCTATGTGCGGGTTAGGACCTTAACAATCTGCTCATCTCGCTAGATCCTTCTTCCTTGTGTTACAACACAAATCCTTTCATCTTCGGTTACAACCACTTGCACTGCAAGTCTCTTACAGTCATGCACGAAGCACTTGCAAACCCTACTTGCACTTAGCATACATCACATAGATTCCGATTCAACTACCTCTTACATTGCCTATCTTTCTATTTATACATACAAAATAGTCCTAATCATGGGTAAACCCATGGGCTGACATCCCATTCCTGTTACATAATCCCAAAAACCCAAAATGGACCCAAAAATGGGCCGAGATTCCTTGATCTTCGCTTCATCTTGTGCTCCTCCTTCGATAGACTGTCAAAGTCCCAAAACGGTCAAACATGACCAAGTATCTCCCAAAACTTTGTCAAGGGCCAACAGGCCCCAAGCACTCACCCATGACTCGTCCCGAGTCACTTTGGTTTGAGCAATTCTGCCTCAAACGCCTCGAGCTTGGCTCGAGATGCTTCGACTTGTTGCTTTGTTGTGGCCTCTTGTTCAGCGAACTCCTGGATTATGGTGTCGTTCGCTGGCCCTTCTAGGCACTTCTCTCCTATGGTGACAACCTGTTCTAACTCTGTTCCTTGGCTTTCTACCTCTGTAAATAAATGGCACACATTATCTTGTACAGGTTGAATCCGTTGAGTGACTTCCATCACTTTTCTTTGAAGCATATGGATCTTTTGTTAAGCTGTGTGTTGTTCTTGAGGCCTCTTCATTCGTTCTACAATAGACAGGGCCTTTAGCTTCTCTTGTAGTGTATCTATGTGTTTCTTTACTTCCTGGAGCTATGACTCCAATGTCTGTAACTTTGGGTTCTCAGTGAGGTTTTCATATGTCTAGGTGTTGCGGTTGCTCAACTACTTGCATTCTAGGGCAAGAGATTTTAGTCTGCCAACTGCGCTCCAGGTGGTTGCTTCCCTTTGGTCTCTGATATCTTGAGGGGTCTTGGGTACTGCACATAGCTCTATGTCTACAATGTGTTTCTATAGCTATTGGATTACTTCTTCTAGTTGTACTACTTGCTTCATGACTTGATCCTCTGCCTTGGTTTCGACGATGATCATAGAGAAAAGTGATATTTTGACCGCTTCCTTTACTGCAACTTGCTCGGCTAGCAACTATTCCTTGCCTCTCTGCAACTGTTCTTTTTCTTCATCCCATTTCGCTTGGAGAGCAAGTTTTTCCCATTCTGCAACACTGTGTTACTCTAGAAGGACACGCTATACTTGTGTCAAAGCCTGGGTGGCTTGCATTGTTTCTTCATGTGATTTTCGAAGGCAAGCTTCAACTGTATCAGCAATTTGGTGGAGTTGAGATGGTTCATCTCCCATTTCTAGTGTTCCTACTGACAGAGGTGCAATGGAGACTATGCGGCTGGAGTGTAGTGCCTACTGCACCCCTTGGAGTTCAACTTCAATTCGGTTGTACATCTCTTCCTACTTTGCTTCCTGTTTCTCTAATATCTCCAGCGAAGCGTCATTTAGGGCTGACACGATGAAATTAAAGTCATATGGAGTAAGCGTATTATTTATTTTGGTCACAGGAACTTTCGATTTCTTCTGGGAAGAAGGTTTCGGAGGCGAACCCTTCCTTTTCTTCAGAAACTCCACTTTTTCTCTTTGCTTTTGTTCGACTTTCTTTAATTCTTCACCATCACCTTCTTGCTATGGCGTGATGGAAGCAACATTTACTGAGGTACTGTCTATATCCTAAACCTCTTTAGTCTTCCTTGTCTTGTTAGGTCCAGGTGTATCCTGCACAGTTTCTGGACTGTCTATGTCGGATATCTCCACAGGGTCTGCTAGAACAAGGAGGTCCGCTGACCATCCCTTGGTAATTTCTTCCTAGTACTCTTCTGTCAACTTGTAATAAGATTGAAGTTTTTGCTTGTGCTCGTCGGCGCGCATTGTAATATAAATGAAATGGTGGTCTACACTGAATTTCATTAAAGGATGAAACTTGTGAAGAGTATTCGGGGTCATACGAGGCTTGGACTGGATGGCCAACTTCAGCTAATTATAGCAAGTGTGGAAGAAGACATTTGATTTCCATTGTTTGTTCATGTCAGTGGAGTACCATAGTGTATTGAACTTCATAGACAGATGTTCAAAGGGCTCGATGTTCGAGAAGGTCGCACCTTTCGGCATCTCCCATGTGATGAAAGCGATCAAGATGAGAAACTAGCTGAAGTGGAACTCATATCCTTGGTCCCGCACTTCCCTATAGTTTAGTTCCAACTGGTTTACGAGGTACTTCACCCAATTCATTTGTAGTCCCTCTGCGCACTTCCCTACGAGGTCAACTACAAAACCAGTGACTTGGGTGGGTTTTTTCTTGCGGAATAACTTTGCTGCGATCAATTGATAGGCGAGGCGCACTGCGCCGCTTTGGATAGAGGCTACCTTGTAGCCTCACATTCCATTCTCTACATTGCCATAAGTCTCTTTGATCTTCTATGCTAGTGATCGGCCTGTGGTCTTTCCAGGGTAAAAATCCTCTGGATCTGGTCCATGCATGCCAAGCTCGGTGATCTGATTGATCAGTGTCGGATCAGCCATGATGCGGTGGTTCAACCACAAATAACCACCATGGTAACAGGACAACAGTAACTTGACTCATGCATTCACCTCCTGGTGTCATCTGATGTGAGGAATATTCATGACGTTGAGCAGGGTGGACTACGCGAGTTTATGGGTCCATGACTGAGGAATTATCTTTGAATTATTTCCTTTTGTCCTGTTCAGGTACTTGTGTGGGGTGAGCATGCTGTAGACCTTCCCGTCACCGAGGTTGAAGTCGCTAAACTTCAACGTTGCTATCTTTTCTTGATCTGCGTGAACTGTGTGTATCCCCTTTGGGAGGTATGTAGTGACCAATTCATAATCAAAGTATCTGGGAACACTGTCTCAATTTATTGCACCCCTCAGAGGTGGTAGATAGGAAGGTAAAATGCTCGGTATCAACTTAGCATTCACAAGATCATCTCTGTGTTTGGTTAGCTTCTCATCTGTGGGTCATGATGGTTCTACTCGGGGAGTCAATGGGGAGGCTTGCACTCCTCTCACCGATGATGCTTGTAGACCAGCAGATGGTCCTCTCTTCGACATGACTCGTTCAGTCCTTAAGTCGAGGAGAACTTTTGTTACTAATTCTTCTTCTGCAGTGAGTTCATTGGACACACGCGCTCAGGATGATTATCTCAGGTTCAAAAAGTAACATAGGCATGATAATAGGAGAGAGAGAAAGAGAGTAATGAACACTGTGTAAACGTAACAAGTCTATGAGCTCAAATTCTCAATTGGAAAAAGTATTCTCGTTGCATGGCATGGAGGGATAAATAGATAACTCCGTAACAAATCGCTTGCAATGAGTATGAAGCCTCTTAACTATTGTTTTATCCATTATGGCATGGTCTAACGGTCTGGTGGCGAACCATAAATTCCTTTCTACCTGTTCGAGCATCGGTCAAATGCTTATAAGATCCCCCAATGACTATATTGCTTCACCATGGAGGAAGTGCCATGTGTCGTTGTTTTGATATCCTAACGAAGCCCCAATTCTGCAAATTTTCTTTCTGCCAAGTATATTTTCTTTAGTGTCCTTAATCGGTTACAAGCACAGAGCCATCAAAAACCTACTCCGCAGAGGACAAAAGATCTGCACAGCTTGCTAGATCCTTCTTCCTTGCATTATAGCAAAAAGGCTTTCATCGTCAGTTACAACCACTTGCACTAGCTCTGCAAGTCTCTTACAGTCATGCACGAAGCACTTACAAACCCTACTTGCACTTAGCATACATCACATAGATGTCGATTGAACTACCTCTTACATTTCCTAGATTTTTATTTATACATACAAAATAGGCCTAAGCATGGGTAAACCCATGGGTCGACATCCCATTCCGGTTACATAATCCCAAAAACCCAAAATGGACCCAAAAAGGGGTGGAGATTCCTTGATCTCTGCTTCGTCTTGCGCTCCTCCTTCGACAGACTGTCGAAGTCCCAAAATGGTCAAACATGACCAAGTATCTCCCAAAACTTGGTCAAGGGCCAACAATGTCCATCTTGTCCATGAATATCCTACTCAACTATCCACAATGTTGACCCATATGTCATTGTACTATCATGAAGTCTTTACTGATGTAATTGATCAATCTATCATATTGTACTTCTACCAATTGACTGCTCTGAATCTGTCTACTCGAACTCTACAGGATGCTCGAAGGATGGTTCTCTACACTGTCTCACCTACTAGATAGACTCCCCGTGTCTAATATTCATATTACTTGGGAGTCTCCAAGCTTGATGGCTCATAAAAATACCTTTCCAATGTAGTCATAATCCTATTTGGTAGACTCAACATCTTCTTGAACTCTGAATTCTTTCTTTCTATATGTGGATTCATCTTGTACTACAATTCCTGAAAGTACAATCTCTCGAACCTATTCTTTATTCATTTGATCTTCTTTTCTTTATCATACTACTTTAAATCCTGCGATCTCTAGGACTTTCTCTTTCTTTACCTGCTCTTTATTATGATCTTGCTCTGATGCGGATTCAGACAATATGGTTTTTGAAACATGTTCTTCTTTTGCTTGCTTTCATTGTCTTTCTCGAACTATGGCAAGTCTTGTAATTTCTAGAGTATGTTCTTCATTCACTTGATTTTCTCGAACTACTGTATGTCTTGCAATTTATGGGACATGTTCTCTATTCACTTGCTTTTATTCTTTTTCTTTTCTTTTCCAAATCTTGGTGTATCTAATATTAGTTTCTTTCTTCATGGATAGGATTGTTACGCTTCTACAATTTTGGGATATGTGACTGTAGTTGCGGTATTTGTAGCATTCAATATTCTACGGGGCCACATAATCATTTATTGCTAGAACATTTCTCTCATAAGCCATGCAATCTTTAGCCTTATGCCCAAAGTTAGTACAATAGAAACAATGACTATAAAATAAACTTACATACCTAGGAGCAAATGGTCTTCTTTGTGGTGTAGTCCTTCTAAATTCCTGCCTTCACTCATCATGATCATGATTGAGGTTTATTTGTGGATTTCACTCTTCCTTTTTCGTAGAACCTTTAATGACTTCTACATAACTCTTGGGTTTTTCTTCATTCTTCTTTTCTAGTAACATGTGACATTTCTCTTCAAGTTTCCTTGCTAATGATGTGGATGCTTCTTCAACATTTTTATTGAGATTGACAAATTTTACTCTTAAAATGACAACTTCTTCTTCTTCAATATTCTCATGATCCTCTTCTTTCTTCTTCATTGAAATCTTCATTACTTCTTATGTTCTTCTTTCTTCTTCGAGTTGGATCTTCAAGATGACAATTTCTTCTTCAAGTTCTCTTTCTCGTTGATTGTATTTCACTTCATGATTATTTTCCCTTTTAATATTTGAATTATCTTCTACTTCATTTGGATTTTTTATCTCATCAATTTCAATTTTTAAATGTGGGCATTCAAATTAAAGATGTCCTCCTTTTTCAAAATTAAAACAGAAAAACATAGTTCTATTGATTTCATACTCTTCTTCTTTTAATTTGCCTAACATGATGAGAATATTTCCTCTTGATCTGTAACTACATTTTCTTTGACATTCTTTGACTATGTGATGGGTGAAGAATAGATATTATGTAACTTATCCCAAAGTTCTTTAACTGATGAAAATTTACCAACCTTTTCTCTTATCGGATCAGGTAATCCTTCCTAGATGAAATCCATTCCTATTTTTTAATTCTCCTTCAATTCTTTCTTGGATGAAGTCTTTGCTTTCTTTGTAGCATTGTATCCTGTGACAACTTAATACCAAATATCATATCCCTGTGCCTATAAAATGGTTTTCGTCCTTATGCTCCACATATCATACTTTAGACCATTCTAACTATTAAACAATGGTACTTGATTCTCAGTATATTCCATGATCTCCTTCTAGTGGTTAAATTGTCTCTTGAAGGAACCTTGCTCTGATACAATTGTTGGATTACTAAGAGGGGGGGTGAATCAATAATGAGCAATTTATACCACTTATTAATCATTTTTAACCACAATGTATATTCCTTTAACTTATTCAACAATATTCATCAGTTCATCATTAATATTTTATTGCATCATATAACATTAACATCCATTAGTGCATAATAAACAATAATAGACACATCCACACAATGCACAGTACACCAGTGTTTTATGTGGAAACCCAATGCGGAAGAAAACCACATAATTATTTTCTTATGTCTTTAAGAATTACATTCAAGGAAGCACCAACTTCCAATTCTCCACCTCCAACTAGAAGGAGGCTCCAACACCCTAGTTTCTCAGGCTACAACTTGAGGGAAGCTTCAACTCCCAAATTCTCTGGCTACAACCAGAAGGAGGCTACAACACCATATGTCGACTACAACTGAAAGGTGGATATAACCACATAGTTATTAGGCTCCAAACTGAAGGAAGCAACAACTCCTTGATTCTTCGGCATCAACTAGAAGGAGACTACAACCCCCTTTCCTTGCCCCATCCAACCACCCTGAAATATAAATGTCAAATGTAGAAAACATGTCATTGAGTAAAGCACTGCCACTACCAACCTGTCACTGTCAACTTGTACCAACCACTTGTAACAACCTGTACCAATCAACCTGCACCAAACAACCTATAACAACCTGTACCAACAATGTGTAAAAATAATGTGTACCAACACAAGTGCATCATCTATGCATAACACAACCTATCACAACAACCTATCACATCAACCTATCACATCAATCTCATCAACCAATCAGATATATTCACCAAGATCAATCACTAAGACAAATCTCAACCATTTGCACAATATCACCAAGACGTGCATCTGAAACCAAGGCTACTTACAAACATCAACAAGATGTATCACAATCAATATGTGCTTCTAAAAGTATACCAAGTCATATATGCCATATAATCCATAAACCATGTGCCAACAATACTATTAGAAATTTCCTCTAACAATGTACCAAATATTTACCAATCATTCATCAACTATAGATCAAACTATGATTCATCAAGATGTACCAACATCACCATACCATACACCTCATGTATGTGCCACTCATCAACTATATGTCTTGATCCAGATTATTTTCGGTAAGAAATGATAGTGGATAAATAATAAATAAATGTATATAGATATCTCAGATATCCAATAATATAAAAGAAATATATCATATATGGAACCATAAACACAGAGATACAGTAATGCAAAATTTCTATTAATGAGAGTAATGTACAAAATTGTAGAAATACAGAGTGAAAGACACGCTAGAATGGTGGCAGCTTATCTCTAAGAAGAGATGTGATGGCTACTCACATTTGCAAGAAAATGGATTACAATGAGGATCTAAAGACATTTTTAACATAAATAAAATCCAAAACCCTAAGCCCAGAAGATGAAAAGCCAACGGTTTTGTGGACCTCGTTTTGGGTAGTTTGGTGTATCAACTTCCCAGGGGCGTAACTTTGGCATACAATCTTCGTTTTGGGTGCATAATAGCTTATTGGAAAGGTATCATCAAGGAGATTCATTTTGGGGGCTCAATAAAAGCCTTTGAATATCATTGAGGTGCTTGATCCTGAAAAAACTTCATTTATTCCCTTAAAATGGCCCCAAAAGTTTAGGAACCAAAAAACTACTAAAAATAGTAAATTTTCACAAGATTGTTTTGAGAAAGTTGGAATAGGTGGGTGGCCATTGATATCCACTTGTATCAATCCTCCCTCCTTAGGAATCAATGGTTTCCATTGTGTTGAGTTCCCAGGGGAGAGGGAAAAGTGTTTGTTGAATCTGCATCTTGATGAGTTGTTTGCCTTGCAGGAGAAGTTATGTTTCTTAGCTTGTTGAAGGTTTTCAAGAACTTGTGGTTGGAAGGGTTGGAACTTTTTAACCAAGATGGATACATGAGATTATTGTGTGCAGAAGGAATCCTTGAATTTTTCTTCAATATTTTCAACCTACTTTTACTGGACAAAAGGTGCTTGGACTGAGGTTGCAGTGGTTGTGGTGTTCTTTTATTCACCTTTTGAATAGACTGTGAAGAAGCTGAATTTTATAGTATGAGATACTACCTTGTGGAATTGTTAAGGTGGGACAATAGTTGGAACTACCTATGTTATCCTATAGAGATGACCCCCTAGAGTAACAATGACACTATGGGGTCGAGACTTATGAATAGCATGGCGCTTCCACATATATGGTTGTCCCAAAAGAACATCACATACATACAGTGGGGAAAAATCACATAATACCTCATCCTTGAAGGGTTGGATGCCATATGACAATCACCACTATTGGTTGACACAGAGATCTCTTCCCTAGTGAAGCAATCCGATGTTGTATGGTTGCGTGTGTGGTGTTGTCGAAAATCCCAATTGTTTGACGAACTCTGTTGAGATGAGGTTTTTCTGGCTTCTGTTATCAACAATGAAATGCAACGAGGTCCCCTTTACCCACATCTATGAATGGAAGAGGTGACCCCCCTCTTCAAAATCTATTGGCTCTTTTGGTTGAATTGTTGCGGTCATGACAGTAGAAGTGGGGTCTGCATCGATGATTTGTCTTCTCCCATTATTTTATGAATCAGATTTTGAATATGGGTTCATATTGTTTTCTTTGATCTCGGTAACCAGTGATTTTTTTGACTGAAATTCATCGATTTTGTGACAGGGGATTTTGTGTAAATCACACCACTTTTGAGTGTCCTTCTTCATATTTATGTGACCCTTATTTTCATGTTTCTTAGACTGGTTTTCGAGAGGTTGTTTGTTAGGGTCATCTTTATCATACTTTGGTTGTTTCGGATTTGCAGACCTGAAATCTTGTTTGTTATGTGCCTAAATTTCTTCTCTATTTTGACAACATATCGATAGAAAACTCCCAACAATGAAATGTCCATAAACTCCATTTCAATTTGGATGTACTTGTGTAGATCCCCACTATATTTCAAAACCAAATGTCATTCAGAATATTTGATACCAAGCTTGGTGTGCAAGGTATGGAATGTATTGGTGAACTCCCGAACTACTTGGCCCCTCTCTTGATGTAGCATGGTCCATCTCATGTACTCATCGTCATAGTTACCAACATGGTAACATTGTTCCTTGAATTCATCTACAAAAAAATCCCAAGTGGGCTCGACCCCATATATTCTAGACTCCTCTATGGAACTTGTCTCCCAGTAAGTTTCATATCAATGTTTGACATGGGGGAGAGCCTTAAGGAGTCTGAAGGTGATATTTTCCCTGTCGGGTAAATTGTGAATAGAGAAATAACCTTCTAGCAGATTTAACAATTTTTTGAGGGGCATCTGCATCTATTTGTCCTTCAAATACGGGAATATAAAAATTGACTTGTACCTTGAAAGGAGAGGTGACTTTAAAGTGGTTGTTTGATGAATATGCATTGGTTTTTATTGATAGCCATTGAAGGATGTGTGGAGAAAATTCTCCATCATTTTGTCCCTCTATCGTGTGAGAGCTTGCTCAAGCAATAGATTAATAGAATCTCTAGATCCATCATTCTTCTTTTCTTCTGCCATGGAGGGTTTCTTAGGTGTGCGAGAGAGATTTTCCTTAAGAGAGACAAGCTCGAGACCCAACTTTTTATACTCATACCTTGTCAGGGACATGCACTGAAAAATGATCAAGAGCGACATGCTCTGATACCAATGATCTAGATTATTTTCTGCATGAAATGAGAGCGGAGATATAATAAATAAATGTATGAGATATCTCAAATATCCAATAATATAACATAAATATATCAGAGATTCAACCATAAACATGGAGATATAGTAATACACAATTTCTATTAATGGTCGAAATATACAAAACTGTAAAAATACAAAGTGAAAGACTCACTAGAATGGTGGCAACTTATCTCTGAGAAGAGATGTGACAACTACTCACATTTGCAAGAAGATGGATTATAATGAGTCTCTAAAGGAATTTTTAACATAAATAAAATCCAAAACCCTAACCCCGAAAGCTTAAAATCCAACAATTTTGTGGACCACATTTTGGGTAATTTGGTGTATCAACTTCCCGGGAGTGTAACTTTGGCATACGATATACGTTTGGTGCACACAATAGCTCATTGGAAAGGTATCGTCGAAAATATTCATTTTGAGGGATAAATTAGAGCTTTTGACTATCATTAAGGTGCTTGATCCTCAAAAAAATTTCATTTAGGCCCTCAAAATGGCCATCAAAGTTTTGGAACCGAAAAACTGCTACAAATAGTAAATTACCAAAAGATTGTTTTGAGTAAGTTGGAATAGATGGGTGGCCATCGATATCCACCTGGATCATGTCCCAACTTGTATCTCAATCATATACCAAATACATATACCAATATAACCATCAAAATTTCTCTAGCAATACATCACACTATCCATAACTAAATACCATAAACCCTCACCTCAAATCATGTGCCAAAACCTCATTGTATTGTAGCCTCAAGTGTGTACCAATCATATATCAATTTCACTAAAAAAATCCTCTCATAATGTACCATAAGATATACCAATAAAACTCATACATGCACCAACAATATACTTCAATAGATATGCCTCAAAACCATTCTACAACAAGCCCTAAACTTCCAAGAGGGCATCCAATAGATTTACTAGGAAAACCCTCAACCAGATTCATAGATTAAACACTACACATATGAAAGACATACATTTTTCTTCTTGTAGTTGTGGATCTATTATGGATCTTTTATTGTAGTTATGATTATGTTGCTACGATTTTCTTGCCGCGGTTCTACTACCGCGATTATGTTGCCACGATTTTGCAGCCGTGATTTTTCTATCGCAATTTTTCTGCCGCGATTTATTTGTCGTGAATTTTCTGCTGCAAATTTGAACTATCAATAATACATGCCAAATAACCTTTCATAAATGGATATTAAATTATGCTCAAAAATAGGTGTTAATAGGAGACCCTTTCTCTCTTATTTATACTCGCTAGGTAGCTTCCTCAAGGGTTTACCTTCTAACTAACTTTACCCAAGTTCCACTTGCTTTTCTCAAACTACTGTATGTCTTGCGATTTCTGGGACTTGTTCTCTATTCACTTTTTTTTCTTCTTGTTATTTTGTTTTCCAAATCTTGGTGTATCTAATATCAGTTTATTTATTCATGGATGGAACTGTTACACTTCTACAATTCCGGGCAAATGACCATAGTTGTGGATTTTGTAGCATTCAATATTTTGCGAGGACACATAAGCATTTCTTGCTTGAACATTTATTTCATAATCCTTGCAATCTGCAACCTTATGTCCAAAGTTAGTACAATAAAAACAATGACCATAAGAGAAACTTACATACCTGGGAGCGAATGATATTATTTGTGGTGTAGGCCTTATGAATTTTTTCCTTGATTGATCATGATCATGATTGAGGTTTATTTGTGGATTGCACTCTTCCTTCTTCATAGAACATTTAATGACTTCTGCATAACTCTTGGGTTTTTTTGTATTCTTCTTTTCTAGTAACCTGTGACATTTCTCTTGAAGTTTCTTTCTTGATGATGTGGATGCTTCTTCAATATTTTTACCGAGCTTGACAACTTTTACTCTTAACATGACAACTTCTTCTTCAAGTTTCTCATGGTCCTCTTCTTTCTTATTCATAGAAATATTCATTACTTCTCTTGTTCTTCTTGCTTCTTCGAATTGGATCTTCAAGGTGACAATTTATTCTTCAAGTTCTCTTTCTCGTTGATTGTATTTCAATTAATGATTCTTTTCCCTTTTAATCTTTGAATTATCTTCTATTTCATTTGTATTTTATATCTCATCACTTTCAATTTTCAAATGTGGGCATTTAAATTAAATATTTCCTCCTTTTTCACAATCAAAACAGAAAAACATAGTCCTATTGATTTCATACTCTTCTTCTTATGAACTTGTCTAACATGATGGGCATATTTCCTCTTCATTTGTACCTGCATCTTCTTTGTCATTCTTTGTCTCTGTGATGGGTGAAGAATATATATTATGTAACTTATCCCAAAGTTCTTTAGTGCATGAATATTACTTTAACTTATTCAACAATGTCCACCAATTCATAATTAATATGTTATTGCGTCATATAACATTAACATCCATTGGTGAATAATAAAAAATAATAGACACATCCACACAATGCACAGTACACCAATATTTTAAGTGGAAACCCAATTCGGGAAAAAATACAGAATGTTTTTCTTATATTTCTTTAAGAATTACATTCAAGGAATCACCAACTTCCAATTCTCCAGCTCCAACTCGAAGGAGGCTCCAACCCCCTAGTTTCTTAGACTACAACCAGAGGAAAGATCCAACTCCCCAATTCTTCGACTACAACCAGAAGGAGGATACAACCCCCTATGTTCTCTGGCTACAACCAGAAGGTGGATACAACCACCTAGTTATCATGCTCCAACTCCCTGATTCTTATGCACCAACTGAAAGGAGGCTAAAACCCCCTTTCCTTTCCCCGTCCAACCGCCTTGAAATATAAATGCCAAATGTAGACATCCTGTCACTGAATCAAACACTACCACTGTCAACCTATCACTTTGAACATGTACCAACAACTTGTAACAACCTGTACCAAAAACGTGTAACAACCTGTGCCAATCAACCTGCACCAAACAACCTATAACAACCCGTAACAACTGATACCAACAATCTGTACCAACACATGTACATCAACTATGCATAACAAAACTTGTCACATCAACATGTCTCATCAATCCCATCAACCAATCAGATCTATTCTCCAAGATCAATCACTGAGACAACTCTCAACCATATGCACAATATCACCAAGATGTGCATCAACTAGGAATACTTACAAACATCAACAAGATATATCACAATTAAGATGTGCTTCTATAATTATACCAAGTCATATATGCCACATCAACCATAAACCATGTTCCAACAAGACTATTAGCAAGTGCATCTAACAATGTACCAAATATGTACCAATCACGCATCAACTATAGATCAAACTATGACTCCTCAAGATCTACCAACATCTCCATACCATACACCTCACATATGTGCGGCTCATCAACTATTTGTACTAACTTGTATCTCAGTCATATACCAAAGACATATACCAATATAACCATCAAAATTTGTCTATAAATACACCACACTATCCATAAAAAAAATACCATAAACCCTCACATAATATCATGTGCCAAAACCTCATTGTTTTGTAGCCTCAAGTGTGTACCAATCATATATCAAGACCACTAACAAAATCCTCTCACAATGTACCATAATATATACCAATAAGACTCAGAAATGCACCAACAATATACTTTAATATATCTGCCTCAAAACCATTCTACAACAAGCCCTAAACTTCCAAGAGGGCATGCGACAGATTTACAAGGCAAAACCTCAAAAAAATTCATAGATTCAACACTACACATATGAAAATCGTAAATTTTTATTCTTGTAGCTATGGATCTATTACAGATCTATTAGTGTAGCCGTGATTTTGTTGTCGTGATTCTGTGGCTATGATTCTGCTGTCGCGATTTTGTTGTTGTGATTTTGTTGCCGTGATTTTTCTACCCTGATTTTTTTGTCGTGATTTTTCTCCCACAATTTTTCTGCCGCAGTTTTTCTATTGCGATTTTTCTGCCACAAATTTGATCTATCAATAATACCTTCCAAATAACCTTTCACAAATGGATATTCAATTATGCTAAAAAATAGGTGCTAATAGGAGACCCTTTCTCTCTTATTTATACTCCCCAAGTAGCTTCCTCAAGGGGTTACCTTCTAACTAAATTTACCCAACTTCTTTCTTCTAGGGCTAACCAACTTCTAACCACGTGTCCACTTACAACCACTTTATCCAAAAATAGTAATCTCTCCACTTCTAGTTGCAACTAACTTTATTACTTAATTAATTTATTTTGCAACCTCTTTGACTTATCCACAAATAGTAAACTCACCACTTCTTGTTGCAACCACTTTATTATTTAAATAGTTTCTCTTTGCAACCACTTTGACTACTTTATTATTTAAATAATTTATCTTTACTCACAACTTCTCGTTGCATCTAACATTTCTATAATTAGTCAATTCATAACTTCTTTTCCCTTAACTAACTTATTGTTGCAACCACTTTATTATTTAATTTATTTCTTGGTCAACCGCTTTGACTATTCAATCTTCGCATCACTACTACTTTACCATAATTACCAAACTCTCAACTTGTTTTTGCAACTAATTTGTTTTTAATTATTTTCTTAATGCAACAAATATACCTATGATTAACTCCTAGTTACCATCAATTTGACTAGTACACTTATTTCAGGAGATTCTATAATAATTGACTTATTTGACCTTCTAGGGGATTTTAAATAACTCATGAGGGTTCTCCAACTTCACATGTCCACAACTCTCTAATCGTGAGGATTTATGTGATGTTCTACTTATCATTGTAAATGGCATGACATGTACCATCCATGTAGAATAGTATCACCTGCAAATTCATTGTTCTTAATTACATTATTCCTCAACCAAACTTGGGCTCCTTACCCATACCTATGGAGCTACCAGAATGTGCTATCTGACATAATCAAGGGTTGACATCAATATCTAAGGGTTGAAATCAATATACAATATCACTCTCCAAGGTTTGACATCAATGAAAACCAACTATCCAACTGTCCATCAATCTAGACCAATTGTCTGACGATCTCCCCCTTTGGCATTGATGGAAACACTTAGTCATGATAACATTCATGTTCATACTCCTCATCATTTTTTTTATCTCTCCCCCTTTGACATCAATGGAAAAGGGTATCTCCCTTTGGGGCTTTTTTCCTTGACTAAACTCTCCTTGGGGTTGCTCTCCCTTCACTAAACTCTTCTTAGGGTTGCTCCCCCTTTCTGCAATGTCCTTTAGGCTTCTTATCTTATCTAGATTCCTTTGATCTTTCTGTCTGTTTCTAAGCATCTAATTACTCTCTCTCCATGAATTTGAAGAGTCTCTCCCTATTTGGAAAAGGGTATCATTCTAATGCAATGATCCAGAATTGGATCCAGGAGTTTGATGTGGCTCAGAAAGGCCTAAAAATCAAAGTTCTTAGAATGGCTTCAAAACATATGTGTGTGTAGGCCTCATTGATATGAACCCAACACAACTTGAATGGGCTCAAACAAACGTTGTCTGCTCAAGTTATGGTGATCTGTTCATTTTTCCAAACAGACAAAAAATGTTGACTGTACAGTCCATATAGTCCCATGTGAAAACTAACTGTATAGGACATACGACCGTACATTTGATGTGGCAAGTCATAGTCAGTTCTGACATGGAAAATTTTGGAGGTGACACGTGGCAGGGTGATTGGGCATATGGATGATGATGTTGATGGATAGGTGGATCAACCATGAGGTGACATGTGTCACCATTGCAAGGGTGACACATGGCACACCCATATAGTTGATGTGGCACATTCGTATGGAAACACATGGCATGTCCGTATGGTGACACATGGAAGGATATGGCACTGACATGGAAAATGAGTGGCAGAGCTAGTCTAGTCAGTGACTGACATGTGGCATCAAAAATTGACGAATGAGGGGGTGCCATGTGGCCCAGACATGGGCTACCACGTGGCACCCATGGATTGGCTTGTTGTTGCAAAAATGTTTGGAGCGCATGAGGTTCAATCATTGGACCTCCCACCGAGCTATAGTCCTGGAAGGGTCGGGCTAACTCGTCTGCCCACACATGTTTCTTGTTAACTATATGGTTAAACATATATTTAAACTTTGTGTGGTGTGTAAATCGACAGAGGAAAGGGCTGGGGTATAAGCCCCAGCCCGAAGTCTTACGATACCATCTGCGACCACCCACCATACATTACTCTTATGTTCAAGTGTTAGCATGGTATTGGAGACGTGTTAGCCTCCTCAGATTGCGGTTACTATATTGGCATGGATTCATAGCACCTGCCACCATGTGATTTGGGGGCGGTGACCACAACCCAGGTGCACCGTTCGAGCATGGTCCTATCATTTTGCACCATACGACCGGGGTTTGTGAGTTAAGGGCCAGTGCGCAGTCCCTAGGGATTGGCACTTGGTCATATGAGCCATGTGACTGTGTTTTTAAGGGCACGCACCAGGCCAGAGGGGATTATCCCAAATATATAGAAAAAGTGCATTATATACTTTGGAATGTGTATTTTTTTGATGATTTTTTGGAATAATTTTGGAGATTTTTGGCCAACATTGGGGGATATTGGGCCCTTTTTTAGGCCAGATATTGGGAGGAAGTTGGGAGATGGTTACCATCTTCAAATATATATAAACCAGGCCTTATTGAGGCCATGGAAGGATATTTAGAGAAGGTTTATGCTAAAGATTTTCCAAGCCAAAGCCATTTTTATGCAGGGAATTTGTTGAGGAGCGCACCTTTGCGGGCCATTTTTGGGAGCTCTAGTCATCTGATTTGAGTGTCATTTCTTCTGTTGGGTTATTGAGATTTGGTAGAACAAGACCAGATCATTTTTTTAACCTTTTGGAACTATTGTGATGTACTTATTGATCTTTTAACAAAAATAAAAAAGCCTCACCCACTGAGACAAAGGCCCGGAGATGTAGGCGAGATTGCCGAACTCCGTTATCACATTGGTGTTACGGTTTGCTGTTGTTTTATGCTTCATTTCAGTTAGATACATATTTATATGGCTATCACATTTATTCTATACTTCTTCCTCTTTCTTTAAGCTTCCTAATTGGTTAATTAATACATGCAATCTAACTCAACCATAGTCGTGCAAAAGATCTTTTCGGATCAAGTGGTATTAGAGCTAGTTGACGTTTGGATTTGAGTTTTGCATGTTAACTAGGGAAAAGATACTTTGTGGTGAAGGTGATCTTATTACAGAGAATCCATTAATTGGATTGAGAAAGAGAACTTCTCACAGTGAGAAGATGGGATTGGAAGAGGGACTTTCTTAGGATGAGAAAGAGTTTCGAAAAAATTTCTTCGCCATGTCGAAGATGATGAAGGTTTTGTATGAGGATTACTTGGAATGGAAAAGACCAAATCTGGGTGAATATTCAAAGGGAAAAAGTGAATAAGGAGAGGATCCTCCTGAGATTCCTCCTTCACGTCCATCATCACCTCCTTCTTCTCCTTCTTCTTCAAGTTCAAGTTCTAAATCCAATGCAAAGAAACATGTCCATAAGCACAAGAATGAAATGCCATTATTAAAACTTGATGTTAAATTTGAATTACCCATATATGATGGTGAAGTTAATGTAGAGAGACTTGAAAATTGGGTCATACAAATGGATGTCTATTGCAGTGTGCAATAGATAAAGGATGAGGCCACACAAATCAAGTTGGCATCATTGAGACTTACAGGCACAACACTCATCTGGTGGAAAAGCAAGTTGCAAAATGAAACACAACAAGTGGGTAATGTATTTACATCATGGAAAAGTTTCATTTATGAACTTAGAAAAAAATTCTATCCTTTGGGTTATAAAGAGAAAGTGTTAATTGAATGGCAAGCTTTAAAACTAAGAAAAGGACAAATAGTGCAAGAATACATAGATGGATTTCAAAAAATGGCATTGATGTTAGATATTCCTTTATATACCCAAGAAAATCTTATGAAGTATATAGGAGGTTTACCTGCACATATTCAAAATATTGTATTCTTGTTTGTACCAACTAATATTGATGAGGTTTATGTTCAATCGACATACATTGAAGTAGGGAAAGTAGGTGTTGGTGTATCAGGGGAATCGTCTTCAAGGAAAGAGGACAAGAGGAAGTGGCATGGAAAGAAGACAAATGTAGTGATGAGAGAGGAAGAGAAGTCCTCTTGCAAGCATTGAAAGAAAGAGGGGCATGATGAGGACCGATGTTGGAAATTGCATCCTGAGAAGATACCAAAGTGGTTCAAAGAAAATAAGGGGAGGCAAATAGTTGCAGTGACAACACGACCCACAGACTTGGGATCAGATTTAGATGATAAATTGAAGGTCTCATTGGTTGGTATGACAGGTAAAATTTGTGACAGAATTGATTGTATAAGTAACTTGTTTCACATCAAGGTCATCATGAGGAATACTAAGATAGACACATTGTGATGCAGACCCCCTACTTCGGCAAGGTTCACTGACCTCCCGGTCTAAGGATATTCAAAAATTTGAGCCGAAATGGCTCTTCAATTCCCTGCTAGAATCCCACGAATCAAATCCACAGGTCCTTATCATGAAACTCAGCCTGCACGAACAAGCACTAGGCACAAGTATCACACATCCACGTGACCACCGACAGTGAGCACAAGCCTTATTAATAGGCACTTCTCATTTCATGACCTCGAGTGTTTTGCTTGCAAACCACCTGTGACACCTATTCCCCCGAAACCTCGATTGACCAATCTACATTCCTACGCTCCCCTCAATTGACAATTGCGATCGTTTCATAATTTCACATATTAAGATATTCTACACGAGCCAACTCTGATTCTCCATCCCCCAAAACCCTGATCTCCAGGTTAAGCACATAGCCTACACTTGATCCTCCCTTAGTCTTCACCCATGTGAACCATTCTTATGAGCAAGGGCTAATCCTCCGAGCACATCGGGAATTTGCGTATTGGGACTTTGCGCATTGTGAAATCTGAGGACTGCTCACCTCCCTTCTCCCTTCTCCCGATCTCCCAAAATTTTCTCTACGACAGATCAACGGTCCATGCTCCGTTAAATATGACGACTCAGATCTAATCGCAATTTTGATCCTTGTGAGTTCTTAAAACTATGCCCTTTGACTGTCTTCAGTAGCGAGTCAGCGAAATGATGATATCTCGCCACATCTCCCCTCCTGATGGATGACTAGGATCGTTTTGGCTACGAAATCCCCGAGTATTTTCCCCTGTCTTCACCTCTATTTCCCTGGTTCTTGATCACTTTATGTATGTGGATCTCCGCCACCTATCACCTCAGATGCAATGGTCTAGAATGATTTCGTGACTTCTCCTTTTGTGAGTTTTCTCCTCTTCCCCTTGCAAATCTGTCGATGTTCGATTCCATGAATGCCCGGATTTGCTGCCACCTGTCACCTCTGGTAATGGGCGACTTTGATCAATTTTGGAACTTTGGGACTTTGACGAGTCCACTCTCCTATACACACAAGGGTTAAGCCTCATGCACTTTTCTTTGGATCCAATGGCTGTTGGTCCACATGCCTAGATCTAATGATTGAGATATGTTCTTTCCTTTGTGCTCCTTCTGTTCATTGGACATAGATCTAACAATCCAGATTCTTCTCTACAACCAATCAGACTTCTCCCAACTTGGAAGATTTTGTAAGAGTTCAAAGGTCTTGGTTTTTGAACTTTCTCCTACGAAACCGACTCCTTTGGGCCCCGCTTAAACTTCTAAAAGTGTTATCTCTTATGAGCTTTCTCTCCTCGAATATTTTGACCTGCCACACACACCTTACATTTCAGGATTTCGTCAAACTCAGAATCTGAAGGATTTCTTAAAAAATAAATACTTCTCTCCCTCCTAGCATCCTTCTGCTTGATGCACTCCTTGCAGAGCTCCTCCTCACAGAGTATTCAATAACTCTGTTTCTTCTGAACTCGACACAGATTTATTTTGTGCACACTTGCATCGGCTCAATGCCCACTTGGTAGAGCTTCGACAATGTTCTCAGTAACTCTATTTCTCTGATCTTCTTTCACACATTCTTCACCTCTAGAGTATTCAGCAACTCTAAGGCTTCTTCCTGAGTTTATGATCACTTTGGTGTGCCCTCCTGGAACGTTCCTCTCTAAATATGAAAAGTTTCCTTGTGCTAGCTACATAACCTTGATGGTTCTGTTGTGCACTCCTTGCATAGCCTAAAGAACCTAGAATGGTATTTCAAACTCAAACAAATGTAGAGAAATATATCTTTCTACTGTAAATGAAACTTATCATACATCTACAACATTCATTCATGAAACACATAAACACATGAACAACAATATGTAGGAAAAACTGCTTTTCTATTATCTCTGTGGGTCTATACAGATGATCACAAAAACTAGATTGTGACAAAGTCCCAGTTCTCTCAAGATCTCTCCTAAGAACTTTTAAGACCTCCTAAAGCCTCTCTATCATTCTCTCCTTTTTCAGAACTTCTAATTACAAAAGAGGGCTCTACGAGCTTATCCTCTTCACCGCCTTAGTGCCATCGCTATCTTAGTTATGACACCATGCCTTTACGACTACATTCCATAAATGAATGTCCATACCTGACTATGATTTGGACTTGCTACAGGTAACCATTTAAGGCAACCCCAACCACTACCTGTACAAAGGCATGGTCTAGCATTTATAGCCTTACAACACAAAAATCCGTATAGGATTATTTCAAATTTTAAAAATGGGAGGGTCAATGCCTCTCCCTTTCTCCATTGCGTGTTTGCATATTGGTGTGTTGGCACATTCGTTGAGGTGGAGTGATGATTCTTCATCACACTCCCCTTCTAGTAAAAACATGAGCTCCTGCTCATGAGCTCCTCTTCTCTAGTGTTGAAATCCACATGGATCCCAAATTCTCTTATGGATTTGTCCTTTTGCTCCTCTCCAGCTATGTTGTTGTTGCTACTTCTTTTCCTTATTTCCAGCCATATGGCAGGTTCTCTTCTGTTTAGCTCTCCTTTTTTGATTGCTTCTGCTAACCTCAACATCAAATTTTTGATTTCCTCTATTACCCTATCCAGCTGCTCCAGTGGCTGGATCTCCTTATGTAGTGTTCTGGGCTGCAATTATTCCTTATCAATGGGTAGATCATAATGATCCCCCATATCATTTTCTTCTTCTTTTGTGGCCTTAGTTTTCCACCCTACTGCAAACTTCAGTTCTGCAGTCTCCTCTTGACTGACCTGTTGTTCAGTCTCTCCTTATAACAAATTTGCTTCTGCCAATTCTTCTGCTGGTACATCTCCAGCTTCCTCTAATTACTCTCTTGGTTGGTATGCTCCTCCATCTGTCTCCAACTTGACCTGTTGGATGTGCAAGATTTGCACCATTACCCTTTTCTCTAGGGATTCAAATTCTGCATATAGATCAACAAGGTCTATGCTGTCTATTTATCTTTCTATTGTAGGTTGCAGTGCCGTAGTCATCTCCTGTTCATCTTCCTGGCTGAAAATTTTGAGCCATTCCTTCAAATGCTCCTCTGCTTTTGCTAGGGTAGACGTCAATGTCTGCTCCATTCCTTCCTCTTCTCCTTGGGTAGATTCTGATTTCTTCTCCTTCATCATGACAGTCACTGTTGGCTGTCCTTCCTCTACTGTTTCATCTGCAACACATGCTCTGGCCCCAACTAGGCTATCTGGTAGGAATATCCAAATTCCCCCAATGATCAGAACACTCCTATGATCTTCCTTCTTTGTCATCACTCCTTGGATCTGAACTCACCTTTGAGTTCATGAGACTATCAAACAATCTCATCTCCTCTCCCTTGCCCACCTAGCAATCTGGGATTTCTCTGCTACCCACCTGGAAGTCTATGAGATCAACCGATCCCATCTTGTTTCCCACTTGGCAATCTGAACTTTCAGAACTACTCCCTTGACAGTCTATGAGATCAACCGACCCCATCTCGTTGCCCACTTGGAAATCTAAAATTTTGGCATTGCTCCCCTGACAGTATACGAGACCTCCACCTGGTCTCTTTCCATTTCCCACCTAGAAACTTGAAAGTCCATTTCCACCCACCTGACAGTTTATGAGACCTTTATCTGATCTCTTCTCCTCCTCGTCGCTAAGATTTCTCCCAGTCTCTAGTTCACATATGTGAATTAGTTCTTCCTTTGGTTCAATGAGGTTTTTAGTATGCCTCAGCCACATTCTCATCAATCTTCATTGTCCTCTAGCCAACAATTACTTTACTGGTCGCTTCACTCTCTTCTTCATGGGCCACTCATACACCCAATGTGCTTTAGCATTTTGCTGTATTTTTAATGCTAGTTGTTCCATCCTTGCTCTTATCTCACTGAGCTCTTCGTCTATCTCAACCTTGTGTTTCTGCTAGAGGTCTTCTCTTAGACCATGCTCATGGCCTCCAATAGCCATTTCTACCTTCTATCTACCCTCCTGGAAAGTCTATGGATTACTCTACATCCGTGAGCATCTCCATCTTCTCTCATAGCTCACCTGGCTGTTTAAATTTTTGTTGATGTTGTGCGTGTGCAACAACCTTCTCACAAAGCATCAATACTCTACTTTACTTTCATCTACTATCTATAGACAAACTTCTGCATATGATACCACTTGATTTTATCAGGTCATCTCCTTTCACTGCCTTGTCCTTTCTCTTTTGTCTGTGAACAAAATAACAGCTTCCTCCTCTTTCTCTTTTGTCTAAAATCTATAGACAAAAATATTGGCTTTGATACCACTTGATGCAGACCCCCTACTTCGGTAGGGTCCACTAACCTCCCGGTCTAAGGATCTTCAACAATATGACTCGAAATGGCTCTTCGATTCCCTACTGAAATCCCACGAATCAAATCCACAGGTCCTTATTATGAAACTCAGCCTATGTGAACAAGCACCAGGCGCAATTATCACACATCCACATGACCACCGGTAGTGACCATAGGCCTTATTAACAGGAACTTCGTGTTTCATGACCTCGGGTATTCTACTTGCGAACCACCCCTAACTCCTATTCCCTTGAAACCCTGATCGACCAATCTATGTCCCCACACTCCCCTCAATCAACGATTGTGATCGTTTCACGATTTCACATATTAGGATATTCTACGCAAGCCAACTCTGATTCTCCATCCCGTGAAACCCAGATCTTCGGGTTAAGTGCATAGCCTACGCTTGCTCCTCCCTTAGTCTTCACCCATGTGACCCTTTCCTATGACCAAGGGCTAATCCTCCAAGCGCGTCAGGAATTTATGTATCAGGACTTTGCGCATTGCAAAATCTGAGGACTGCTCACCTCCCTTCTCCCTTCTCTCGATCTCTCAAAATATGCTCTACGATAGATCAATGATCCATGCTCCTTTCAATTTGACAGCTCAGATCTAATCACAATTTTGGGCCTTGTGAGTTATTAAAAATCTTCCCTTTGATTATCTTCAATAACAATGTCAGCGAAATGTTGATCTCTCACCACGTGTCCCCTCCCGATAGACGACTAGGATTGTTTCGGCTCCCAAATCCCCGAGTATTTTCCCCTGTCTTCACCTCTATTCCCTCGGTGCCTGATCACTTGATGTATGTGGATCTTTTCCACCTCTCACCCCTAATCCAATTGTCCAAAATGATTTCGTGACTTCTCCTTTCACGAGTTTACTCCTCTTCCTCTTGCAAATCTCTCGATGTTCGATTTCACGAATGCCCCAGATCTACTACCACCTATCACCTCTGGTGTTGGATGGATCTGATCAATTTTGGAACTTCGAGGCTTTGACGAGTCCACTCTCCTATACACACAAGGGTTAAGCCTCGTGTGCTTTTCTATGGATCCAATGGTTGTTGGTCCATGTGCTCAGATTTGATGGTTGAGATATGTTCTTCCCTTTCTGCTCCTTCTATTCATTGGACATAGATCTAACGGTCCAGATTCTTCTCTACAACCGATCAGATGGTTTTTGTCACTCCTCCTCCTAAGCTTTAGACTTCTCCCAACTTGGAAGATTTTGTAAGCATTCAAAGTTCTCGGTTTTTGAACTTTCTCCTACGAAACTGACTCCTTTGGGCCCCGCTTATGCTTCTAAAATTGTTATCTCTTATGAGCTTTCTCTCCTTGAATATTTTGACCTCCCATGCACACCTTGCATTTCAGGATTTCATCAAACTTAGAATCCAAAGGATTTCTTGAACAAGAAATACTTCTTGCCCTCCTCGCATCCTTCTACTCAATGCACTCCTTGCAGAGCTCCTTCTCACAGAGTATTGAGTAACTCTGTTTCTTCCAAAATCAACACAGAGTTCCTCTATGCACACTTGCACAGGCTCAATGCCCACTTGGTAGAGCTTTGATAGAGTTCTCAGTAACTATATTTTTCTGAGCTTCTTTCGCACAGTCTTCACCTTCAGAGTATTCAATAACTCTAAGGCTTCTTCTTGAGTTTATGATCACTCTCGTGTGCCCTCCTGGCATGTTCTTCTCTGACACTACAGAGTTCATATGCACACTCCTTGCACTGGATACAAAACCTTGATGGTTCTATTGTGCACTCCTTGCACAACCTAAAGAACCCAGAATGGTATTTGAAACTCAAACAAAGGTAGAGAAATCTATATTTCTACTATAAATGAAACTTATCATACATCTACAACGTTCATTCATGAAACACATAAACACATGAACAACAATATGCAGAAAAAATGATTTTCTATTATCTCTGTGGGTCTATACAGATGATTACAAAAACTAGACTGTGACAAAGTCCCAGTTCTCTCAAGCTCTCTCCTAAGAACTTCTAATACCTCCTAAGGACTCTCTATCATTCTCTCCTTTCTCAGAACTTCTAATTACAAAAGAGGGCTCTACGATCTTATCCTCTTCACCGCCTTATTGCCATCGTTATTTCAGTTACGACACCATGCCTTTATGGATACATTCCATAAATGAATGTCTAGACCTGAATACGATCTGGATCTGCTACAGGTAACCATTTAAGGCAACCCTAACCACTATTTGTACAAAGGAATGGTCTGGCATTTACAACCTTACAACACAAAAATCCATATAGGATTATTTCAAATTTAAAAAATGGGAGGGTCAACGCCTCTCCCTTTCTCCATTGTGCATTTGCGTGTTGGTGCGCTAGCCTATTCGCTGAGGTGGAGAGATGATCTTGCATTACATTGATAGATAGTGGATCTCAATCTAACCTAATTTCAGAGGAATTGGTTAAGCAATTGGGGTTGAAAACACAAATACGTCATAATCCTTACACACTTAAATGGATAAGAAACAATCATCAAATGCACATAACCAAGAAGTGCACATCAAAATTTGTCATTTCATCTAAGTATGTGGACGAGGTAACATGTGATGTAGTTCCATTAACTGAATCATTGTGGAATGGTCGTAGGCAGTCCATACTTATATGATCGTAAAGCAATCTTCTACAGGAAAAAGAATCAATATCAATTAACCAAAGTAGGTCAAGATTATGTGGTTCATGCTCATCATGTAAAGGAAAATAAAACTCTTCAAACAAGGGAACAATTAAAAAAGGTAGTTCAAGAAATCAACAAACCTATGATATTTTCAAATCAAGTAATAGATCTTAAGAAAGAATAGGAGATGAGTGTAGAATGGAAAATAAATCACAGTTTGCTTCAAGATAAACTCACGTCGTGCAAATATTACAAACATATTAGCTCATTTGCAGTCATATTTTTTATGCTATCATTAGTAATGTTGTCTACATGGATGATAGTGGCTTCAGTAAGATGTGACAGGGTGCAAGTGGCCAACAATACGATGTCAGTTGTCATGATTCTGTTACAGTTGATCTTGATGAGACAGGTGCACAGGACAGAGTTCAAAGACAGGGAACAAGTTTGGTGGCCTATCCCGAGCTTGATGACTGTTCAGTAACCTTTTGGGGACCAAAAGGTCCCCTTTAGTGGGGAGGTGTGATCTAGAATTGGATCCAAGNTTCAAAACAGACATGCACGTAGGTCTCGTCAATATGAACCCAATGCAACTTGAATGGGCTCAAATGGACGTCATATGCTCAAGTTATGGAAATATATTTGTTTTTCCAAATAGACAAAAAAATGTTGACTGTACAGTCCATATAGTGCCACGTGGCAACTGACTGTACAGGTCATACGACCGTACAACTGACGTGGCAAGGCACAGTTAGTGATGACATGGAAATTTTTGGAGGTGACATGTGGCAGGGTGACTGGATGTACAGACACTGATGTGGATGGACAGGTGGATCAATCAGGAGGTGACACATGTCACTGCAAGGGTGACACGTGGCATGCCCATACAACTAACGTGGCACATCCATACGGTGAAATGTGACATGTCCATACGATGACATGTGGCAGGGTATGACACTGATAGGGCAAACATATGGCAGAGCTGGTCCAATCGGTGACTAACACGTGGCATTGAAAATTGACGAATGAGGGGGTGCCACATGGCCCAAACATGGGTTTCCATGTGGCACCCATGCATTGGTTTGTTGTTGCAAAAATTTTTGGAGTGCATGAGGTTCGATCACTGGACCTCCCATCAAGCTATAATATTGGCAGGGTCGGGCTACCCAGCCCACCCACACATGGTTCTTGTTAATTATATAGTTAAACATATATTTAAATTTTGCATGGTGTGTAAATCAATGATGGAAAGGGCTAGGGTCTAAGCCCCAACCCGTGGTCTTACCATACCATCTACGACCACCCACCATACATTATCGTTGTATTCAAGTGTCAGCACGAGATTGTACATGCGCCAGCCTCCTCGGATTGCGGTTAGTATATTGGCGCGGATTCATAACACCTGCCACCATGTGATTCGAGGGCGGCGACCACAACCTAGGTGCACCGTTCGGGTGTAGTCCTAGTATTTTGCACCATACAACCGAGGTTTGCAAGTTAAGGGTCAACGTGCAGCCCCTAGGGGGTTGTCACTTGGCCATATGAGCCATGTGACTGTGATTTTAAGGGAATGCACCAGGCCAAAGGGTCTTATCCCAAATATATAGCAAAAGTGGGTTTTATACTTTAGAATATGGTTTTTTTAAATGAATTTTTGGAACAGTTTTGGATATTTTTGGCCAAAATTGGGGGATATTAGGCCCTTTTTGAGGCCAGATCTTGGGAGGAAGTTGGGAGATGGTTACCAACTTCATATATATATAAACCAAGCCTTCTTGAGGCCATGGGATGAGATTCATAGAAATTTTATGCTGAATATTTGTCAAGTCAAAGCCATTTTTATGCAAGGAAGTTATTGAGGAGCGCACCTTTGTTGGCCATTTATGGGAGCTCCGGTCATCCAATTTGAGTGTCGTTTCTTATGTTGGGTTATTGATATCTGGTAGAACAAGACCATATCAATTTTGTAACCTTTTGGCACTGATTTGATGTACTTATTGAGCTTTGAACAGAAATAAGAAAGCCTCACTCACTAAGACAAAGGCCCGAACACATAGGTGAGATTGTCGAACTCATTATCACATTGGTGTTATGGTTTGTTTTTTTTTTTATGGTTCATTTCATTTTTATACATATCTATATGGTTGTCACATTTCTTCTATACTTCTTCCTCGTTCTTTAAGCTTCCTAATTGGTTAATTAATACATGCAATATAACTCAACCATAGTCGTGTAAAAGATATTTTTGGATCATGCAATACTGAATTCATGTTGTTCATGCTCCCCCTATTACCATATCTCCCCCTGGAATCATGCCTATGTGATCTCTCCAAACCTCTAACTCTCTCTCCATGCATCTAAATATCTTCCTTTGACTTCTCTCCAAGATGTCATGTAGAACAATATAAGTCTTCCTGTACTTGTTTCCTTTTGGAGTTATTTTCCATTGGTGCTTCCTTGTGTAATAAACTAACATATATGAAAAGCATTCAAGAATAAGCATTCAAATATTCATGTGTCATTATCATCCATTATCATAATGTTCCTTTATCTCTAAACCAATCTATGAACCAGTCTCTGAATCCATACTCTCATCCACTTTCATATATCTATCCAAACTTGCTAAGTGTTCTTATGAATCCATCTCTATCTATATTGTCCATGATTATGCTACTCAGCTTTCCACAATGATGACACATCTTTCACTATACTATCATGAATTCTTCACTGCTACAACTGATCAATGAGTCATATTATACTTCTACCAACTGACTGCTCTAAATCTATCTGCTCGAACTATGCAAGCTACTCGAATTATGGTTCTCTAAATTGTCTCATCTATTGCATAGATTACCCTTGTCTAATATTCATATTACCTGGGAGTGTCCAAACTTGATGGCTCATAAAAATACCTTTTTGATTTAGTCATCATCCTCATTGGTAGACTGAACATCTCTCTGAACTCTGACTTCTTTCTTTCTATCTGTGGATTCATCTTGTACTATAGTTCCTAAAAGTATAATCTCTTGAACCTGTTCTTTATTCATTTGATCTTATTTTCTTTATCGTACTAATGCAAATCTTGCAATCTCTAGGACCTGCCTTTTCTTTAGCTTCTCTTTATTATGATCTTTCTCTGATGTGGATTTTGACAATACGGTTTTTGAAACCTATAATTCTTTTGCTTTCCTTGTCTTTCTCAAACTATCGAAAGTCTTTTAATTTATGGAGTCTATTCTTATTTCACTTGATTTTCTCGAACTATTGTATGTCTTGCGATTTCTGGGACCTATTCTCTATTCACTATATTTTATTCTTGTTATTTTCTTTTCCAAATCTTGGTGTATATAATACCGGTTTTTTTCTTCATAGATGGAATTGTTACGCTTCTACAATTTCAGGTTATATGACCATAGTTGTGGCATTTTTAGCAGTCAATATTTTGCAGGGCCACATAAGAACTGCAATCTTCAACCTTATGTCCAAAGTTAGTACAATAAAAACAATGACCATAANAGAGTGAATGATCTTCTTTGTGGTGAAGTCCTTATGAATTCCTCCCTTCGTTGATCATGATCATGATTGAAGTTTATTTTTGGAATGCACTCTTCCCTCTTCATGGAACCTTTAATGACTTCTGCATAACTCTTGGGTTTTTCTTCATTCTTCTTTTTTGGTAACCTGTGACATTTCTCTTCAAGTTTCCTTGTTGATGATGTGGATGCTTCTTCAACATTTTTACTGAGCTTGACAACTTTTAATCTTAACATGAAAACGTCTTCTTCAAGATTCTCAGAGTCATATTCTTTCTTATTCATCTAAATCTTCATTACTTATTCTATTCTTCTTGCTTCTTCGATTTGGATCTTCAAGGTGACAATTTCTTCTTCAAGTTCTCTCTCTCGTTGATTGTATTTCACGTCATGATTCTTCTCCCTTTTAATCTATGAATTATCTTCTATTTCATTTGTCTTGTCTATCTCATCACTTTCAATTTTCAAATGCAGACATTCAAATTAAAGATGTCCTCCTTTTTCACAATTTAATAGAAAAACATACTTATGTTGATTTCATCTTATTCTTCTTCTAAATCTGTCTGACATGATGAGCATCTTTCCTCTCGATATGTACCTTCATCTTCTTTGACATTATCTAACTCTGTGATGCGTGAAGAATAGATATTATGTAACTTATCCCAAAGTTCTTTAATTGATGAACATTTACCAACCTTTTCTCTTACCGGATCAGGTAATCCTTCCGAGATGAAATCCCTTGCTATTTTTTTATTCTTCTTCAATTATTTCTTTGTCGTTGTCTTTGCTTTCTTTGTAGAATTGTATCATGTCACAACTAAATACCAAATATCATATTCATCTGCCTCTAAAAAGGTTCTCATCCTTATGCTCCACATCTCATACTTTAGACCATTTTGACTATTAAATAGTGGTACTCCATTCTCAATATATTCCATGATCACCTTCCATTGGTTAAATTATCTTTGAAGGAACCTTGCTCTGATACCAATTGTT
>SNQJ01S0079872.1:35821-63025 GCA_010110895.2 Picea sitchensis
TGAATGTTTTGAATTCCACGAAGGAACCTTCTCTATATATGTATCATCCCAAGGATATAGAAATAGGGGGAAAAAGAGGAGCCTGCCCTCTGTGCAGGAAGACTTTTGTAAATTTTGGAGCTAGAATGAATATATAATGCAGAAGCAGATTTTGGATTGTTTATGAAAATATTCTAACTAGCGATGATATGAATCTTGTTTTCTTTCATGGTATGTATTTCCTGTGATATTATATTTCATTTACACTTCCTTCTATATATATTGGAGATTGAGACCCAGAATTCATTATTCAATGCTCTTGGCTTAGACTATGTTTGTTTCTTCTTAACCAGTTCAGAATTCATTGTTGTGATGCTCTGATGTAGTTATGTGTTTCTTTTCCTTCTGATGCCATTCTAATTTTCGAATATAAACTCAGAATCACTGCCTCATTTAGCCTGTTCCTCTTAATAGTTCTCATGCTCTGACAACACATTGTTCTTTCCAGACTCAATAGCCCAAATAGCCCAAATGTCATTTTCATTTCCCCAGTTATTTTATTAAAAAAACCCCAAAACAAACCAAATCTAACCACCAATTTCCATAGATATACCTAGTGACATGAGAGATCCCTCTCTGATTTGAGCAAGCTAGTGCCTCGGCTCTAAATCTGGTTGAAACAGTTACCCCTGTCATTTGTTTTGATAGCAGAACAGATTTACATGGTGCTAACATTTTGGCGCCATTGCCGGGGAAGAAATTGAAAAATTTTCCTTGGGAAGAACGACATGGTTGAGTTCTAAGGTCTGAGAGCAGTAGACACTTGGGCACATATTGGCTGTACTCCTGCTCTGGTGACTCCACACATCAAAATTTGTAAGAAGGTGACTCCGTTGGGAGAAAGATCCTGAGTTTTTTAAAGGCAACTCCACTCTCAATGCAAAACCCAATTTCCAAAACATTAATGGTGACTCCACTCTCAATACTTCGAGCGCAATGCAGAGACTTCACTGAAAGATGATACCCCTTGATAGGGGTGAGGGAAAATATCATGAAGGAAAACAAGTACTCAAAATGGGATCTCTTCCAAAGCATTTTAATATTTGTTATAATTTACTTATTTTCTTTCCTTGAGCATGCAAAACAAGTTTTTCTTTACCTGTTGCATTTGGATGACAATCATGAAAAACTTGCAATCATTTATCCTCCTCTTAAATTTGCACATGCATACCCCCACTGTATCACTGATTTTGATAAGATTTTTACAGCTGGACCATTTGATGATCATGACCAAGAAGATGAACCCCATGAAGCCAAGGACGATGTCTCTTCCTCTGTTCCTAGTCCAACATCCTCCAGAGCCCAACATAGATACATACCCCTGAATCTACCCCAAGTCCTTCACAATTTCCCTCCAAATCACCATGAGTATCTACCTTTGTGTGATGGAGAACCTAATGTTATCTCATCTAAAAATCACATCCAAGGGTTTGATAATTTTATTGATTTATTTGAGATTAACCATGACGATGTTTGTATGAGGGCCTTCTCTCAATCCTTGAAAGGGGACACCAAAGATTGGTTTAAAAAATTGCGTTTGAAGACAATCATCTCATGGGAGGAGTTGAAGAATGTTTTTCTAAAGTTTTGGGGTGAGAAAAAATCTTTGGATATGCAACTTATCGAGTTCTATGCCTTGAAAAGGTAGGACAATGAAACTATTTCTATATTCAGTAGAAGGTTTTCTAGTATCTATTATAAATTGTCTGAAGAAATCCGACCCACTGAAGCCATTGCCATGCTCCATTATGCAACTACTCTTCATCCAGATCTTTCTTTCCTCATGATGGAAAGGAGACCTAAATCCTTACAACAAATGTTCAATGATGCACAAGACATTCAACACAATATCCAAGCATGTGAACAGACTCGAGATGAGAAGTTAGATGCTAAAGAGAATAAAAGAGAATATGAACAGAAAATGGTTGATTGGAACCTTGAGCATAGAGTTGACCATGTCATAGGCCCTCTTGAATTTCCCAATACCAATGATGTGGAAAAAAATTACATCCCACTTGTTGAAAGAGAAGGTGTTGATTTAGTTTTTGATCCATCCCATGATAAGCAAGGGGCTGATTATTTCATGTATTCATTTATAGATAATCAAGAGGATGAGTGTACAAATCAGTTTGTCGAAGAACATGTTGATGTTCTAAGTTTTTTCTTGTTATATGACCTTGCATATGTTAGCGATCTTCCTGTATATGAAAAGTATGAAGACAATTATGATGTTGAAGACTTTCTTTTTCAGAAGTACAGTGAGGAGCAAAGTATTAGATCAGCTAAAGAAAATTCTCTACCCTTGTGCTTTGTGCATTTAAATTGTTGAAAGAGAATTCTAAGATCATTGTGGAGGCAAATGAATTTGCACTGATGCAAAATCATAATGAATCATTGGAACAAATTAATAAGATGTTACAACATTATTCTGATGTGTTTTCCATCAGCTCAGAAATACAATCATTGTTCGAAGACAAAGCTAAAAGTGAGCATGTCTAGCAATCCGATGAGGTGGAGAAATATACCTATGATGACACTGGAGAAAATGAAGAAGGTTTTGAGTCAGGTAACAAAACCTTGTCGTTGTGTTTTCCCTCATTCGAACTATTGAAACAAAATGTTTGTAGTGCTTCAAATCAGAAAACATCCAAGCCTGGAGTTGAAAGTAAAGAAAGCAGCAGGCTTACAGATAAAAATTCTCTTCCCTTATGTTTTTCTTCCTTTGAATGGTTAAGATAAAATCTTGAAATTTCAGAAGAACTAGGGAGTTCTGACTATTTTCACAGTTGCACTGTTTTACATAAAAAGGTTGTCATCATTGAAGAACACCAACCACACTCACATGCATTGCATGATCATTACATGGAAGGGTATTTCAATTAAGAATTCCAATCCGTGCTTAATCATCATATTAAAGAAGAAGAAGATCAGGAAATTTTTATCGAAGGTCTTTTCCCTTCTCCTAGAACTAATGCGGATGTTCAACAGTGTTACTAGCAAGACAAGGTATTTAAAAGTTTCCTTTCTTCCCTTGAGAATGATGTGCTGGTTAAATTTCTAAACAACATAGACATAGGTGAGGGTTTTGAAAATACATCCATGAGAACTCTAGACTGTGAAATAGTTCATGATGTCAGCTTTTCACATTTGCAAGAATATTATGAGCAAGAACTTATTTCTATTAATTCTTTTGAAAGTCAAAATGATAGTCCTCAAGAAAATCTCCAGAAGTTTAATGAAACCAAATAAAAATTGTTTGATGAACAAGAGAATGCACATAATATGGCTGTCACATTTGAAGATGCTCAAGAGTGTATGAATGTTTTTGTTGAGATGCATGGGAAAGTAAACAAACCTATTGCTGCCATTTCATTTGAAAATGTTCTCAATACAGAAGAAATAGAGCAAGAACAACAAACACTTATGAAAGATTCTTGTATTTTTGTTTTTTCTCACCAAGAAGAAATTATTTTTCATGGTTTTCAAGATCTGGTGGCCATCCTATTATAGTCATCAGTAAAGGAGGAGTTTGTTTCATTCATAAACTTAGATTTTGGATTAAAAATTTTGTTTTCATCTGCCATATTTTACATTTGTCTGCCTTCTTAAGAAAGATGTGAGTGGAGAAAAATCAAGAAGCCAATTGCCTGATTGGTTGCATTGGCACTTTAGCATCACTTGATTGAGTATTTTTCTCATCATTTTAGGGTAGGTAGGAATGTACGAATAAGCTTGTTGGATAAGCATTTTTTAGTTTATATTTCCAGTATTGTGTACAGTCGGTTTCAACAGTATATTCAGTATTGAGTATCCAGTTGAGAGCAGTGTGTAGAGTTTGGACTTCAACAAACACTGGTGATATGGTAGGAGCAGGGTACACACACATGTTTTGGGATCATTCCAATGGATCAAGCATCGGGTCTACGATTTCTTTGCTACCTCATAGGGAGGATAACATCCCCAGTTGGAGCCTTTGTTATCACCATAACAATTTTCAGACAGGATCCAAGTCTCGTAAATTTAGCAAGAGCTCCATCATCACGGAAACATGATAGTTTGGAGAATTGATAATTTAGAGGACCAGGACATATCTGGAAGCATATGGAAAAATATAGCAGAGGCGCAAAAGGCATAACTCGACAGACCGTCAATTCTCAATCGGCCCAGATCAATGACTAGGGCCCATATTAGGCGGTGAACTTGCACGAGACTTAACCATGTAAAGGTGGACCAGGGAAAACCATTGTGGTTTTTAAAATGGACGTATGACGCCTCTAGAGATACATCGAAATGAAAAGTGGTTTGCCTAAAACCACTTTCGCAAAGGCCCCAATATCACATGTTTCAATACATCAAATCAACCACTCGTGGGGCTGGTGACAGCTAGTTAGAATCACTCTGCTTCACTCGTTTGGTACTTCACAACCATATGATTTCAGGTGAATGTTTCCATATAATGAACTTGAAATATAATCATTTGAAATGGATTAGCCAAGCATGGTAAACCAACGTACCTGCAAGTGACTCTGCTAGTGATTCATGATTGGAACTCTATAACTACCGATTCTCAAGTATGAGGGTATCATCTCATCCGTAAGATTGAATCTCTAATTTCAGAAGGAATATCTTGGTGTCCATGATACTTGGATACATGGACAAGGTCGATCAAGCCATATCTAGTCAAACATGGCGGGTTTATCTACTAGTAAGAAGAAAAGGGAAATTGCACGTATATTAACAACAAAATTCCATATGAAACCTGCTATATACCCAAGATTAGAAGTTAGGCTAAATCCCATCATGAAGGACCTAATCATCAACAGGCCAGCTGTGAAAAAGAAATGGAGCAAATGGAAGAAGATAGAAAACATGGCCGAAACGGCTGAAAGCATTGGGGAGAATCAACCGACCTAGTTGGCCACTCTAAAGGAGGAGATCGTTGAGCTGAAATAAATTCTTAGACTAGAATAAGTACATCTCAACATGTTTTGGACAGATGGTGGTCGAATAAAGGTTCCTAGATATGATGAACATGTTCCTAACAGTCCCTTTAAAATAGGATAATGGTTATTATAAATCATTCATTCTTGTAACTTATCTCTAATTTTAGATATATGAGAAGTCTGGACGTTTTGAATTCCACGAAGGAACCTTTTCTATATATGTATCATCCCAAGGATATAGAAAGAGGGGAAAAAAGAGGAGCCTGCCCTCTGTGTAGAAAGACTTTTGTAAATTTTGGCGCTAGAATGAATATATAATGCAGAAGCGGATTTTGGACTGTTTATGAAAAGACTCTAACTGGCGGTGATACGAGTCTTGTTTTCTTCTGTAGTATGTATTTCATGTGATCTTATATTTCATTTACACTTCCTTCTGTCTATATTGGAGATTTAGAGGCCCATAATTCATAATTCAATGCTCTTGGCTTAGCAATTTAGACTATGTTTGTTTCTTCTTAACCAATTCAGAATTCATTGTTGTGATGCTCTGATGTAGTTATGTGTTTCTTTTCCTTTTGATGGCATTCTAATTATCGAATATAAAATCAGACTCACTACCTCATTTAGCCTGTTCCTTTTAATAGTTTTGATGCTCTGACAACACATTGTTCTTTCCAGACTCCATAGCCCAAATGTCATTTTCATTTCCCCAATTATTTTATTAAAAAAAGCCCAAAACAAACCAAATCTAGCCACCAATTTCCATAGATATACCTAGTGACACGAGAGAGCCCTCTCTGAGTTGAGCAAGCTAGTGCCTCATCTCTAAAGATGGTAGAAACAGTTACCCATGTCATTTGTTTTGATAGCCGAACAGATTTACAGGGTGCTAACAATCTCTACTTTGGTTTAACATCATCAAAATAAATTTTGAGTTGGTTAATGTTCTTGAATTAAATTGTCCTAGTTAAAAAATATGTATCTAAAAGTTGATTGATATTCTCAAGGGCAAGAACCTATGGTAGATTATTAGTGGTGCAATCACAAATCCAAGAAATGTAAAAGAATTGGTTGTATGGGAAGAGTGTTGTGAACAAGTGAGGGGGATTATTGCACAAACTGTGTCTGAAGATGTCATTAATTTAGTTGATCCATATCATATCATTGGTAGTCCTCTTTTTTATCATGTTAAACATTCTTTTTTGAATGTTTTATATTCTTTGTAATATTGAGAGAAGTGACAGTGGTTTGGCAATATGATTCATGTATTTAAAAATGGTCAATTTAATGACAGAGTTTTGGGTGCTTTGTTTTCCATGGTGCATTAACACTAGGACCATCTTATTGAAGGACATGCAACTTTTATATCACTTGTTGAAGATGTTCTAGGATTATGTTCAATTTCTTAGTTGAAACATTTCAATGGATAATCAACACATTCAACCCATCGAATCACGTTTATCTTTATCATACTTTTGTCAACTTGCGTTTATTATTGGTGAAAGGAAGGTTTTCATTCCTTGAAAATGATCGGAGATCCAATATGCATTTACTGTTTTCATGATTCTTGATGGAAGCAAGTGTCCTATACTTGCACCTAATGAGGATCTTATTGTGTTGTCGATGGTTTCCTATATTGTTCCACTCAATAGCTTATCCTTGGTAATAACAAAGTCCAACTATCTTTGCAATTTATCCTAGATCTTTGAAATTGTCATTAAAGGTGAATGTAATGTAATTCCATCTTCTTCCAAATGTGTCCTTGTAAATATAGTCATCATTAAGGGAAGATGTTAGAATGTGTGATGTGATGATGTTTAGTGGTTACATTTTATGATGCATGATGTCAGCATGATGATATTAGGAGCATTGTTTATTGGGCATATTATACATGTAATGAAGCATCATTTGACTATGTGATGGTTACAATTACCTCAGTAATAGACTCACATTATCACTATTTACTCAAAAAACCTAAAATTGGGTAAATGTTACATGCATCGTGGTATTAAATCTCTCAAGTTGTAGACCTATGTAAATAAGATCTTGGAGTATTTTATATGATGGATAAGGTCTGTATGTATCCCACATGAGCTCCATACTTGAGTGGTTGTAAACATATTTAGTAATTGATAGAGAGACTTGTTTAAAGTGCATGTTTCCTCACCCTAGGGTTTCAATACTATAAATCTATTATCTCTCTCTTTTATTATTATTAGTCCCTTCCCTAAAGGGCTGGTAGGGACTATGTAAATTGATTTTCCACTTTATTTGGTCCCTGCACGGAAATCAAAGGTAAAGTTCATATATGCTTAACCATTGTTTCGTTGATGTTTTATTTATAAGTTTCAAGAAGGAACTTATACATTTTATGTTTTAAACTAAGTTTTTATGATTTAACCTAAGTTTGACATCTTATTTAGTATATGGATTGGTTGAAGTGGAAGCCTCTATGATGGAGGTCTGTGACGAGAGATTGTTGGCTGCGATGAACAAACGAAAAGAAAGGACTCCTTTCTCTTCACTGAATCGACGAAGACTAAAGAAGGCATGAAGCCGCCCCTTGACCCCACAAAAAGCGAAGATCTGTAGGAGGACAACAATGCAACAAATAAATAGGTGAGTAAGCTTGAATTTATTTCCATTTTTTTATAATTATACAGTGGCTCACTTACTGTTCATCCATCAGTTGGTAGAATGAAGTTCAAAAGTACAGGTTTCTTCAGTCTCCGCTTATATGTCTTGGCTAGTAAGTCATATATAGTTGATCAATTTCATGGTGATAGACAATGGTTTGTTTGCAAGGTCTCTAGATGTTGTCTTTCTGCATGTCAAGGAGTCTCCGCTTGTACGACTTGGCTAGCAATTCATAGTTGATCAATTTCATGGCGATAGACATTGGTTTGTTTGCAAGGTCTCTCATTGTTGTCTTTATACATGTCAAGGTTATGATGAACAAAACCATCACCGTTCTTGTTTGATATTCCTCAACAATTCATGAGATACTTGTTTAATGAATTGAGTCTTATAAAGGCTCAATTCAAGAGATACTTTAGACATTATATCATCTCTTTCCAATATAATATAAGAAGTTGTCGAAATACTTATTGCAGAATAAAAAACAAATTAACGAAATATCAGTTAAAAAAATTACCTTTCTTTTTCCATGTGTGTACTTAAGCTTGAAACATACAATGAACGATTGCATTGAATATTTTCAATCCAGTATATTGAAATGGATGAAAATATTAAAATAATTGAAGAAAATTGATTACAAGGTTTGAATGTTCGAGACTGTCAATGTTGCATTGTTGCATTTGATTGAGAAATTAAATATGTTTATATATGTGGATAATTTCATTTATCTTGTCAAATTTTGTTCTTATTATGAAGAATAAGTGCAAGGTTTAGACACACTGATTGTAAACACCAGCAAATTGCACGCAATCTTTAATGTGGGAACCCTTGAATAGAACTCATAAAACTGGTTTTCCATCATTCCCAAATTTATGTATCAAATCAACGGACCTGGCGAAGAAAGCAGTGGAGAATCTATTTCCTGCTTCAACTTGTTACGAACTACCCTTCTTCGAGTGTGCCCTTGAACATAACTCATAAAACCCTTTTTCTGGCAAAGAAAGCAGTGGAGAATTTATTTCTTGCTTCAACTTCCTACGAGATAAAGGTAGAGTTTTTGCTTACACGACCATTAACTCAATCCACTCCTTCCCATCAAATGAATGAATTCCATTGAGCGGGATAATTAATTTCTCAAAATTACATCTTCCTGATAAGGGGTTCCTCGATTTTGGTTTTGCATCAATCTCTTACTGAGGATTGGTAGAAGTGAGCTAAAGTGAAAATGAATAGTAAGTACCAGGCATATCCAAAAATTAAGGCAGTCATGCAAAATTTTTACCTCTTGTTGGTAGGCGTAAAAGAAAGCTTTTCACCTCAACCATTTTTCTTTGGAAGGTACCACCAGAGCTGACCACAAATATGAGCTTATCCGAAAATGAAAGCAGTAATGCCGACTTTTTACCTCTTGTTGGCTGGCGTAAAAAAAATATTTTCACCTCAACCATTTTTGTTTGGAAGGTAAAACTAGATCTGACCACAAATATGAGCTTATACTCCTTTGACACCATAAGCACCTCCTTACACACTATAAACATTTCTTGTGGCTCGACCGTTTGTCCCTACCCATAATCATTTCTTTGTCCCTACCCATAATCATTTCTCATGTCTCGACCATCTCTAGACATCTCCCTTCACACTCATGTGCTTAGCTTCCTACGTTTTTGGTAGGGACTTGTTGCCCCGCAACTCACCTTGTTTGATTTATAATTTCTTTTCTGTAGAAATTATTAGGTTTGATATTTAATTATTCATTCTTTATTCTACATGTTTGATGTTAAGTTTCTTCAAAAATAAAAGATATAGACAAGGATTTGAAAACACTAAATTTAGTTTGGTTTATGTGGTATGAACCACCATGTGAAGTGGACAAATTGATTAACATGTAGACTTGCAAGTAACCCACCAAAAAAATAAAATTGAAATATTGTGTATGTGTTAATAATACATGCCACCTGAAACATACATGGATGTCAGAGAATCAAGGAATTAGTATATCTAAAGAGTTATACATTCCAAGAACATGTGGTGTCTAAAGATACCATTATAGCAATGAAGCACATGTCAAAATATATATCAACACAAAATATTTTGAAAAAAATCCATGATAGCTCAATCCATTAGACCATCTATATATATCCCAAAGCATAACTAACTCCCTAGAAGTGAGGAACACAAGGTCAAATTTGATTGGTTAGCGTGCACAATGTTGCTTCATCATTGGCTTAGGGATGATTTTTTTAAAAAACTATAGGCGGATTGGTGGAACATCTTCAACAATCCCTAGTTAGGTGAAATACGTCCATATTTGACCGGTGTGGTGGATATGTTGGCCTCTAAATGTCTCACTAACCCTCAAGGTTGAAATTTAAATTCTTTATTCATCAAAGATCTCAACCTTTCCATTATCGATCTCAATCTCGATCCCCTCATAATATTGGCACCTCTATTGCATGTCCATGTCATCTTCTTCTTGTCTCTCATGGGATACAGGAGAATGGTTGGGACAAGGGAAATTGTACTTGATATGGGGGATATCCATGAGTGATGAACTATTTGCTTTATAATTGAGGCTGGTCCATTTCCTGGGTATCATATGCTCCTTCCCTTGGATGTTTCCTACATAAGTTTTGAAGCATAATTCAAAGAACATGTCACATCCAAAATGTTGTTTTCGACACATAGTAAGCTAGGTCCCTTGCCCAAGATATGTTTATGGACATGGTTTGTTCCCAGGATCTCCATTTTTTCCCTTTGGGAATCTGTTATTGTTAGCACTGTAGCGTATTGCTTCTGTTGGTAGGAGGTAGCCATTGCTTAGAGGAATCCTTGGGTAGGTTGAATCGTCGATACCACTAGCTCCTATCATATGTGGCTTTCTATGTCACTGCACAACAAATCGATTCATCTTTATGACTTAGCTCAGACTACACCATGCTCTCCAAGATATATGGACTCTATAGTTTAATCCTAAACAAAAGTGATTGGTAATGGGGTAATGGTAACTATAAATAATATTCAAAATGGATTATGCCACTGGAAACGGAAAAATGACACATGGAAAAATTGGTTGGCACGACTGTTTGTTAATAAGGATATTGTGGGTTCAATCTCAACCAACTCTCCATTTTAAAACTCGTGTCACAAAATGTTTCAATTCAGGGATGATTTTAAGGATGGAAATTTATTTTGAAATGTAGAAACCTTAGCGAATCTTACTAATCCTTCATATGCCAACTATAAATGTTTGGCGATACTTTTGTAAAAATATTCAAATTTATAAGGATTTTATATAGTTTTTATAAAATTTTGGCGAATTGTAAGGTAAAATAATTTTATGCTATAGAGTTTGGGCGAATCATTTTTAAAATAGCGAATCTCGTTTTTGGAAAAACCATGGAAAATTAGCCCATGAGCGAAATTTAGCCCCTAAAATCATCCATGTTTCAATTTAAATAGATTTATTTCTATTATCACAATTCCCATGCATGGTATAGTGGTAAACTTGTTTGGTTATGAATGGATAGGTCATGGGTTAAATCCTCATTGACCCTCCTTTTAAACCATTTGTCAAATAAATTTAATTTAAATTAATTAATTATCATTACATTTAATAACTAATGTATGTGGTCTAATGGTAAGTTTTTTGGTTTATGCTCTTGAGGTTGCGAGTTCAAATCCTATGGTGTGCCTTTTGTGGTGATTAAACAAAATTTTGGTAAAATTAGGGCCACCACGTGGAATCCTCTGATTGGCCCACGTGGTGGCCTATCATTCATCCATGTGTCTGCCACCTCACTTCCCAATCATTGCCTAGTTATCTGCCACTTCACTACCAAATCAACATCCAGTCAGTTGCCATGTCAGCAACACAGTCCAATTAGTCCACGCCAGCATCTACATCACCTACCACATGTCATGTTCGTACAATATGGATTTTCCACGTGTCCTCCTCTGGTGCTGCCACGTGGCACCCCAGCATAACATTCTTGAAAATTTTAAAATGCAATAAATTTCTCATACGGAGTCCATTTGAGGTGAAAAAAGTGTCATTGGAAAGCTCTTGATGAGCTCTACATCCTAGAGTCATTTTCATCAAAATTTAAGACTATCAATTTTTTATCTTTTTATTTTTATTTTGCATCCAATGGACTTCAAAACACAATTCAAATCATCATATCATGAAAACATGCTATAAATATATCACTTGGTTTTTGAATCACTGAAATTGAACATGAAACGAAGAAATTATCGCAGAAACATTGACGGGTAGTCCAAGGTGCACCACTTCCCGATAGGTAAAAAGTGCATTTTATTTTCCTTGGATTTGTTTTATTAGCACTATTTGTGAATTTTTGCATATGTATCGATGAAGAAAGACTGATCACCTATATTATTCGATAAGTCTTACGTTTTATTGTAGGTCAGTGATAAGTTTTTTTTTGCAGATTCTGGGATGATGAAGAAGACCAATCTATTCACAAGTGAATTTCAAAGACCACATTTTCTTGAGAAGGAATGTCTCAGTGAAATCATGATGAAGTCAAAATCATTATATTTCATACCATTTCCACCAACAGAATCCTCTCAAAATCCCATTATGTGATGGTTCATTTTCCTCCCACTGAGCTTAACAGTCTATGCATGTTGAAGTCCAAAATTCTATGTAGTGAACCTTCAATTTTTCATCTTCCTAACCCTACTAGATCATGGCTTCAAACCATTTTCCCTTTGCAAGTTTCATGCTTTCCTACCTCACTTTCACTCACCCCTAACCCATGAATAAAGTTACCCATCTCACTTACCAAGTTGAGTCACCTCATTGTCCTCTTCCTTTTTCCCAAATAAAGCTTGCTTGATAGTGAAAATATTTCATCTAGTGTCCTCTAAATCATTACTTTGTACTCGCATTGGATGATGGGGGATTCCTTAAGGCCTCCCTTCCAACAAGTCTTGACTCATCGACCCCAGCACATCATATGGTATTGAGACTAGAGACCTTTTCAATACCTTGAGGCTTGCATGCCTTGATGGAGAGTTCTCTCACCAATAAACAGTGGGAATACATCAATGTCCCCTATTTGTCAAATCTTATAGGTTACTCGACATGCGACACATTTATTTGTACCTAGTAAAATGTACTTGGGCATCTTGACTCTCATAGACATTACTGTTGATTAGTCTCATGTCAGTTAACGGAATTCATTAATGGATGGTAATCTGACAAGTTCTTTCTATGTTCAACTTCAATAAAATCCATTCACATAGATAAGAATTATTCCACGATGCGGATATGAAAAAAAACAATTTCTCTTCTTAGGGACATTAATATTCAATTCCTTAAACAGACTTATAATTAAAATAAAGTAGTCTTTTATCTCCATTGTTAAACTCTGATAGGTTTTCTTGAGTTATGGATGTCAACGATGACATTACTACCCAGATTTACACCTATTTTATAGAGTTTTCCTAAATAGGCAGAGCCCAAAATCTAACATTTTTCTTTCAATTTTAAGTCATGCTAACATTCATATGTAGATGCATATCTATACATTTTATTAGCTTAGAAATATAGTAGGCTTAGGACTTAGGGTTCCAAACTCTCCTCTAGTAACACACTTCCCTACTTGTGCGCAAGGGTAAACTCAAAGACTATATGAACAAAACTCACATATCATACATAATGTATTGGGGATCAGGATTATACACCTTGGTGAAGTGTTTGTTTAACATAAGGTGTTTGGCCAAAGTCATCGAAAAGTATTCTCAGTAATTTGTTGGTTGGGTAAAGATCTTCTAGTCACTATTTGGCATAACAGTTTTCTGGTTAGAAAAACCCTATGCTAACAATTCGTTTATCTCTACCTAATCTAAACGACGTCTAAACTAAATGACATGCTAACTGGACTGGTAGTAGTTAGGGATTACCAGTTCCATATAGTAGACTTACGAGGGAACTACCCTTTACAATTATAACTCATTAAATATGAAAGGAATGTTTATGACAGTCGAGAGTTAAACCTCTAACCCGACCATTAATGGAGGCATGGTGTATGTGAAAAACGAGGGCGATCACCTAACCCTCCGTAAAATATGAACGCGCCAACTCAATTCCATCACATGGCCCATGCCTCTCATTTTACCATCAACATTCACTCTGCGTCGTTGTAATGATCCCAAGCCATTATGCAAGGATCATCACTGTTTTGGTGTCTTTTCAAAACTTTTTCTGAGTGAGGTATTTCGTCAAACACTTTGTTGATCTACCGGAGGAGGTATTTCACAAACACTATTGATCTACCTTTTGATATGTTTATATGTGTGTATGCAGCAAATAACAAAAAGAGATAACCATGGAACATACCGCAACCATATGCAATAAGATAGACAAGCCAAAACATCTCAATTTTCTTATTCATAAAATAGAGAAACTCAAGCATAATGAAGATGCCGGACCGAATGCTCAACAGATGGCCAAGAAGATAGACAATAGATAAGAGTCGCTACAAAATGATCCCACTAATACAAAAGATGCCTCCAAAGGATGAATGAGAAATGAAGATCAATACAAGCAGCATACTAAAATGCCAAACTCTCCGCAAATCAAGAATGCCATGCTCCAATAGAAGGTTGAAACCCTCAATAACCTCTACAATTAAAAGGTCCAATCAATTAATAAATATGCCAACCGATAGATCGTGTGATGGTAAGAACAACCCAGTGACCGAATCTCCAAGATCCAACTCAATCTCAAGATCCGGAATCCCCATTGAATGGTGCAATTCTAATCGATGATCAAACTCCTAGATAATTTGGTCTACTACCAAAAGTGTCCAATCACCCTATTAAATAATATGCTAACTGATAGATTGGGTGATGGTAAAAACAACCTGTGGACCCAATTCTAAGATCCTCTCTCAATCTCTCAGATCTAAAAATCCCCATCAATGGTGCGCGCCTCTAATCGATGACTGGAATTCCTAGATACCTGCCCTCATTAAGAGGCCTCCAAATGCTCCTCGCCAAACTCTCCAAATATAGATCAGACACTGCAAGTCACTAGTTAAAGTCTCTGTGGTCAGATCTGAAGTGTACCCTCTCCAAACTATCAGATCCGGATCTCAAAAACGCCTTGCTTCTCTTCAATTTGCCCCACTTCTCAAGAGTCAATCTCGTTTGAGCCATAAAACTGTCTCATAAAGAACTAGATATGATGTCCAAGGCCCGCAATGAAAACCCAATTGATAGAATACTCAACGGCCCTACCAATCTCCAACAATCCATCTTCTCTCTCCAAATATGGTGTGCCTCTCTTGCTGGAATTCCTCAACTAGTGCACCCTCTCTCTATCGACATACATGAAACCCATGTAGAATCCTCCCCAGAATCGTGAGTAGATCTAGAACTAGAATGGTATGGGAGAGCATTGCATCTCCGAGACCACCTTGGGCACAATATAGGTGGAATCTTTCACCAATGGATCGCCCTCTAGGGTTTGTTATGTCAAAACCCTCAAAACTCCCCAAGTATCAGCTCACTAGCCAGAAGCCGAATCAAAATAAGACTCATACATGAATGAATGAGAAGAGGCCCTTGCCTTTACTTTATACTTTTGGCTCACCTTGTCCCTCCAAAGTCACTTTCATTTTATTAATATTTAATCAATTAATTAAATCACTTTAATTAATTAATTAACCTTTTTACCTTTGAAAATCTCCTTTTCTCTCCTTATGGCTTCCATGGCCACCGAATTCAATTTCAGCCATCCCATCCAGAGTGTTTCTCCCACCCAATGAGCTATTACACTGAGGTTTCTCCAAGTAATGTGCTCAAAATTACCTCTTCAGTGATTTTAATTACTTTATAGCTCAAAATAGTCAAAATCATGGAAATCGCTTGAATGAAATAAAACCAAAGCTAACCTGCGGTGGAATGGGTTCATAATGATGGAATATGGATGATCAATGCAACTGACTACAATGCCTCTCAATAACCCATTGTACTTGCTATAACATTCATCCGGCTACTCTGGTCATCAAAGTTCGCTCAGATGTCCCAAAATTGGGACATTATAGTCCTCCCCGCTAGAAAATTGTTTGTCCTCAAGCAATAGCCAACCACTCAAATAAATGTCAGATCCTGCATGAACACTGCGGGATATATAGTAGAATCCATACAAAGACGAACAATCACACATGCTTCCCCATGGGTCCCATATCAAGACATGAACTACTAGCCCCTGGGACGCATAATTTTTAAATACACCAACTCTGTGAGTCCCTTGTACCTGACATTACGGCCTCATCTTGGGATGAGTCCATCCTCCCAATATCTACCAATATCCACATAGCCTCCATCAACCGTGACATGCCGATTCTAGAATGACGCATCAAGTAAGACCTCCATGAGACACCTCTAAGCACTATGCTCCCTAACATCGAAGCTAAAATGGAAAGTTAGAACAACTTTCCTCGGTAATGGCTGTCCACTCACCTATGTTATTAGTCAGTGAAATTTCCATCCTTGCAATCCCTAGGTCCCATTCTAACCTTTTTCAAATCCTCATACCGACACCGCACTACTTCCCACTCATGACCGGTCACTTCTCGCATATCCCGAACTCCTCCTCTCGGTCCTCCAAATTAAATACATGTGACCACCTGACTGGCCGTCTAAAATCAGACCGTAGCGGGCACTTCAGAGAAGAAGTACATTGTCCAAAACATCTCTCTATGCCCTACCCCGATGATCAAGTGATGAAAGGTCTTCAGCCCCATAAGACAAGTAATTTATAGACCCACTCCAACCCAAAACCAATGGGAGTGTGTGGCTCTCTACGCAACCTAGGGTCAATATGAACCTCGTGGCTGACAAAATAGACTCCTCGTCCCATGGAAAACTTATAAGTTTATCACTTCCAATCTCCTCCTCGACTCGCCCTCGAGGTGAGACCAATCACTGTCAGAATCCCTATGTGCTCATCTGATATCCTCCTCATGCTCATGTCAATGATAAATGTTTCAGAAATGGATAACAAACATATATGTAGATGATTGTAGGACTGGAAGGTATCATACTCTTTGGTCAATGCAATGATTCAACTAGAAGCTCATCCATCGGTATCCTAGATAGATGCTCTCCTGTGGTCAACACCGAATCCCAACCATCCAATACAACCTGGCAACCCATCCGGACAAATTTAGTCAACTAACCTCCTCTCATCTCTCATGCGCTTCGTCGAAATGGTGAAGGTGATCCTTCCATTATGTTGTTGCAAATGAGTGACATTTGTATACTCCCCTAGGTGTGTCTCCTCCCTGCAAGGCAATATACCCTCTATGAATCTCATCATACATCTCTACATGTCTCTATGAAATATCACTCATCACTATATGCTACGACATACACTTGTCATCGCCTCAGAGACCTGGCGCCGCATCATATAGATCCGGGTGTAAGCACGGGATCAACTTCTATTACGGGAGGTCAAATCCACTCCCAAGACAGAAATGGAAGTTTCCCCAATCAACTGGTGCTCCTCTAGTAGATCATCAACATCCTCTATCAACGGGACTGACTACCAATAGTTGTTTACAAACAGGGATTATCTACTAAGGGTTAGTGAGATGTATCATGAGTCTCCTCAAGAGACTCATATGATCTAGACTTCGATTCTAGAAAGGCATTATGTGTGCCTCTCAAGAATCTCTGAAAAGTTTCCAACTCGAGTGAGTCGGTCCATTTCAAACTCGCCTTCGTGATCCTCATGATACATCTCACCAACCCTCGCGATAATCTATGTCTGGCCAACAATCGCCGGTAGTCAACCATCATAGACACTCTCTTCCTGAGTGTGTGAAAATCATCCATGAAAATCCTCCATCCGGAGCTACCTGCCATTGATGCTCTCTAATAGTAATCTACCATCACCGCATGCATTTCATCAATACGCCTAGTGGCTGCCTGATCATAGTCTCACTAACTCTCAACCGTGCTACTAAGTGGTGTGACTTCTGATCAATGGGTCATGCGCCGAGGTGCCATCTCGCACTTCACTACTAGTGTCGCATTCCGCGAAGTGCCAACTCAGGAATCCCCAAAACACTTCTACATACGAAGATCGCAAGCTGAATTGTCCACCGCCTACCGTGTTGCCGGATACCTCAGATGCCACCGCACTTACATCACTTCAGGTGCTATCTCCCCAATCACATCAGATCCCGTGATGAGCAGCCAGATCCTTCCTCTTGTGCACCCAACCTACTACTATCATCTACGCCCAGATCCCAAGATTAAACATTACGCTATGGTCATCCTTTAATACTAAAGGAGTGCATTCTCATCCATGCAATTTGATCCTCGAAGTAAGTGCTCCATCAATCTATCGCCTCTGCAATCGCCTAACCAATGGAGTTCCAATAGTTGTGACTCCATCTCCTCTAGCCGACCTTTATGTGTGAGGTCAACTCCTTGTACGCCCCGCCTCCTCCTAGACTCAGGCTCACTTTATCCATGGTGTAATCCTCACACTAAGCCTTTGTCCATCATACTTGTCGTACACCGATCTCCCCTGTGACGGTCTATCATGGGTCATCCGTGAATAGGCGATAGATGTGCCGTACCTCCCATAGCAGGGAAGCTTATCATCCTAGGTGCTAACACGGTGACTCACTCATGTCACCACAATCGGCCGAGGGCGTATAGTCATCAATGGTATGTGATATGTCCTGAGACATGGGTGCTATCATCCTATCCATCCAACTTCCTATCCACTACACAAGGGCCATCCTCCTCCTCAAGCATGCAGGCACCACTAGCCTGCGGCAAGAGTCATCATCACTATCCTAGGAGGTAGAGTCACTATCACTAGCCTCCGTAGTCACTATCATCATCGGACCGCCTGCATAAGCCTCAATTGATCCATCCCCACATGCCTCATCATCGCCCTCGCACTCTCAACAATATGCTTCTTACCCTTACCCTACACCTATGATCGTGTTCCTAAGGCATCTTTAAATCAGAGCAACGCTAGTGCCCACTGCGGGCTCGCTTTTCCTCCTAGTGGGTGTGGTATTCCACCCAAAGGTTTCTCTCTAATCTCCTCAATTGCCTTGAGCCCACCTCCAATCTTCTTTTTGCTCCAACTAAGATTTTTATAGGATAGGAACCATTGGAATGTTATGAGCCCTTTGAAATTATTGATGGTTTTATATTCCTTTTCACACTCCTCAATCATCACAAGAATATCCATCTTATTGTAAATCTGCTAATCCTTGTCGTTGGCAAGAATTCGATTTCGATAACACCGTAATGATCCCAAGCCATTATGCAAGGATCATCACTGCTTTTGTGTTCTTAAAACTTTTCCGAGTGAGGTATTGGCCAACACTTTATTGATCTACCTTTTGGATATGTTTACATGTGTGTATGCAAAGAAATAATGTAAAGAGATAACCATGGAACATACTCAACCATATGCACAAGATAGACAAGCCAAACATCTCAATTCTTCTTTTATTCATAAAATAGAGAAACTCAAGCATAATGAAGATGTGTCGACCGAATGCTCGCGAGCATAGAAGATAGACAATAGATAAGAGCCGGCTACAAAATTATCCCGCTAATACAAAGATGCCTCCAAAGTATGAATGAGAAATGAAGATCAATACAAGGTGATCTGAATGCTACAAACTCTCCAAATTTAAAGAATGCTACGCCTAATAGAAGGTCAGTCCTCACACCTCGCTCCCCGCCAAAAGTGTCCAATCACTCCAATAAATATGCAACTCCATAGATCGTGTGATGGTAAGAATAACCTGTGACCGAATCTCCAATATCCTCTAATCTATGTAGATATGAAATCCCCAACTAAATGGTGCACCCCACTATATGACTAAAACTCCTAGATAATTTGGCTCAATGCCAAAAGTGTCCAATCATCCTAATAAATATGCTAACCGGGATATAGATCGGGTGATGGTAATGAATAACCTGTGGTGACCGAATCTCTAAGATCCTCTCAATCTCTATAGATCTTAAATCCCCCACTAAATGGTTGGCCCCACTGGATGACTGAAACACCTAGATAATTCGTCCCTGCTGAAGGTGGCCTCCAAATGCTTGAAACTCTCCAGAAATATAGATCGTGATACTCTAAGTCACTAGGTAAAGTCTCAGGTCGACCAAGTGTAACCCCTCCAAACGAACTAGATCTCGATCTCAAAACGCCTCCTTTTCTTCAATTCGCCCAACTACTCAAGAAATAACTGTTTTCATAAAACTATCTCCTAAAGCACTAGATCTGATGTCCAAGCCCTGCAATGAAAACCCAAGTGATAGAATCAACGGCTCCCCGCTAATCTTCCTACAACTAATCTCTCTAAAGATGGTGCTCTCTCATTGAATCTCAATCAAGGCAATTCTCTCTATCGGGACACATGAAACTCCATGTAGAATCCTCCGCAACCCGAAAGTAGATCTAGAACTAGAATGGTGTGGAGAGTATTGCATCTCCGAGACCAATCTTGTGGGACAAGATAGGTGAATCTTTCACTGACTGTCTCTCTAGGGTTTGTTATGTCAAACCCTCAAAACCCTGCAATATTGGGCTCACTAAATTAGAAGCCGAATCAAAATAAGATCATACATGAACGAATGAGAAGAGGCCCTTGCCTTTACTTTATACTTTGGCTCACCTTGTCCTCCAAAGTTTCTATTTTTATTAATATTTAATTAATTAATTAAATCACTTTAATTAATTAATTAACCTTTTACCTTTGAAAGCTCCTTATCTCTCCTTATGGCTTCCCTGCACACTGAAAGTCACTTCTAGCCATCCCATCCTGTAGTGTTTCTCCTCCCAATTCCAATGAGCTATTACACTCCAAGGTTCTCCAAGTAATGTGCCCCAAATGCCCTCTTCGAAGATTTTAATTAACTTATAGCTCAAAATAGTCAAATCATGGAAATCGCTCTGAATGGAACAAACCAAAGCCAACTCTATGCGAATGGCTCATAATGATGGAATATGATGATAAATGCCAATCGAACCCCACAATGCCTCTCAAACACCCTCAGATTGGGCTATAACATCCATCTCACATCTCGGGTCATCATAAGTCTTCACAAGGATGATGTCCCAAAGTGGGGACATTACAAAGGGTGTGAGTCTTTAGGGTTACAATAGTTTTACTTTTTTCATTCTTGTGAAGTTCTTCCGAAGTTAGCTCACTTTCTATTTCCTATTTCCTTTTCTGCATGGGAAGTATATTTGGAGATTAACCTTCCTAACCTATCCTCACTCAATCGGGTATGGATTTACTATCATTTTATTTATACTCAATCTTTCTGCAAGGTCTTCGTCATTCTGCTCTTTGTGTTTCCTATTCCAACGAATTCACAGAGGTAGTTTATGCATGTAGTTTGTTCTTAGGGTTAGTCACCTTGTATATTTATTCATTTCTTTCTGTGCCATTAATCAGTGTGGATTTTCTTCGAGACTTCACCAGAACTATAGCCCAGGAGTCAATCGATAGGTTAGGAACCATGCTGTAACTACATGTTATAATTATCCAAATTGGGACAAATTCCATTTGGTAGGTTTTTTAAATAATGTTTTTCAACTTGGTTGGGTATCTTGTATTGAGTTTTACTTGGGTCCTCCGTTTTCCCAAACACTAAAGGATCCTTACCATTGTAAATTTCCCTTCGGCAATATTCTGTAATTTCATTCGGCATAGCCATATATAAATAGGCATTTGGGAACTCTATGAATCGAACCAATTTGTTATAGGAATATGTTCTGTATCTTGCGTTGTATTTAAAATTTGGGTCATATTTTTTGTTCCAATTCTCTTAATGTTTTTGCATGTTTCAAAGGCCATTTGAGCCTGGTAAACTTGCCAAGCACATTGACTTACTTTTCTTAAATTAAACTTTTCCTCTAAGTCGATGTTAGCTATATTTTGATGGTGTTATTGACCTGCAGATTTTAAATTCAATGTTCATATTTTAAATAAAGTATTCAGCCTTTTCTCGTTATACGAATCAAGTAATTCAAACTTCACTGTAAATGTCGTCTATCTATTTCTTCTGAAGTGTTTCCATTTTTTTTTGATTTGGTACTCAATGCTAATAATGGGACCTTGTGATTGTGAGGGTACCCATCAGAAAGTCTTGGGACCATATCCCCCTTTGGTATGGGACACCTTATCAACCCGATGAAATAGGGAAAGGATACTCGACTCCCTCAGTCGCAATTTAAGTGTGAATCTGCATAACCCTTCCTGTTACAAATCGCTTTTATTTTAAGTTATGTTTGTTTTGTTTCTGTTGAACAATATTAATGGTGTCTGTGAAATTTTGTGCAGGAATTTCGACCATGCAAGGGTTGTGGATGTCGATCCTTACCACATGCATAAGAAGTATTCAGGTTCCTTCTCACCCCTCTCAAGGAGTTCCCTAGGCGGCTAAGGGTTAATAAGATTTAACTTAAAAAGTTATCCCTGTGGTTTGTTTGTTTAGTGCTAGCTGATTTTGTTATCTCTATAACTTACCTTTACGACCGAGTACGAGGATTCAACCTTAATATTGTATATTTGGCTGAATGATGTATATCCTAACGCTATATATATCATCATTATTCAAAAATTTGATTGGAATGGGAATACGAATAGATTCCTTTGAATACTAGACCTGTTCTTCCTACATTCTGGAACAAATAACATTGTGAATAATAAATCTATTTTGATCCCTTCTAGTTCATTTGGATCCTATAAAGACATTCGGTTGATCCCGTATTTATTCTGGTGGCTTTACTTTCGAAAAAATATTACAGTAAATCTCAGGCATATAGAATGGAAAGGTTCTGGACGAATATCCTTTAGTTCTTTTGATCACTACTATAATTGTTTTATTCAGAATTGTAAAATGGTAGTCTGAGTCGTTCGTTTCCTTTCTGAATTGTATTGAATCTATGCAATAGATAAATAAAAGGGTTTGAGGATATCGGTGTAGTCATAACTGTATGTGTAACTTAAAGATACAACTCTATAATTATATCCATGATGCTCCCTATATATATAGCCATTCCTTTGGCAATCTATTTGGCACAAATATTTCCACATAACGGTTAGAACATTTTACATATTAACTATATAATATGTGTACATGTATATATAAATATATATTACCCTTTCTATTATAGGAATCTTTCCAAATGATTGTATCGATTGCCAAACATAAATACATATATGCATAATTTTATCCCTATAGTTATATATATATATATAATCTCATGTATATATATCTACATAATTCGGTTCCACTAATAGAACGTGCACATATAGTTTACACAACAAAAAATACAATCAGCTGGGGTTTACCCTACAATCTTTATCTCATCACAATAGTAATCTAATGACAATTATTTTCACTCAGTAGAAATAATCCATTCGTAACTAGTTTTTGAGACATTTTGTTAGTCCTTAAATTCAACAATATTCAATCAGATTTCCATCCATGGCACTACTTCTATTTAGAATTTAATAGATACATCCTATCAATTGCTAAACCATATAACATTAAGTCAGGGAATAGAGTAGGAGGACATATCTGAACAATTGTCAATAACAAATGGAACAACCACGCTCCTCCCAACCTTAGAACAACAACCAAATCACTTGTCTCGCTCTCTCCCCTAGCCCCACCATGAATCCATGAGGGCTAACTCAAAACTTCTCCTCATCAAGAATCCTTCAGTTTCAACAACTTTCCTTTGCCTCACACTCATAATTAGTGTTCATAATAGCAAGAGATAAATTATTTCCCCCAGCATACTAGGCAGCGTCCTACCTCCTCACATATGCTATATATCCAAAAGCAAAAGTGCCTAGGTCTTTTTTTCCCCCTTGGGAATTTTCGCATCTTTCCAAATATCTGATTTTCAGGGGGTTTCCAATGGCCAAATTCTGGATTTTCCACTTGTAACAATCAGCCCTGAGGTAGTTCCAACATGTTCCCCACTCATGGAGTCATGGTCAATTGATTTTAACATGGTTACATTCCATTTGTCCTTCAGCAATAATTATAAAATATTTGGTTTCATACAAGTGTCATAGTCAAAATAGTTAGTTGGGTCAAATTAGATCTCTGCCCAACAGTCATGATCATCAATTACAATTAACTAAATTCAGAATTGCCATAAATGGAAAAAAAATTCCAATTTCAAATTTACCAAAAACGAAATAATTTTCCTAAGAAATTTCAAATTCAGAAATAATTTATTTTTGGGGATGTTACAGCGCAGTAGGTGTTGTGCGGACCAAGATAACAACTTGTTGCACTTCCTTCAATTCTCTCTCAATCCTTTCATATAACTCATGTTTCTTCTCTCCATATCTCTACTACATGTCTTCAGAGGCGTCCTCCATAGCTCCGTGAACCAGACTGATGCCATCCTCGGTGAGAGTGGCCTCCAATTGTGGCTTATTGGCGTGCGTTTTCTTCCTTGCTGAAGGTTTCTTCGAAGAAAATTTCCTCTTTTGCGATGTCACTGTCCCAATAGGGGGATCTTCAGGTGGTGTAGCTTCACCTCCTCCTTTCTCTTCTTCTTTGTCTTCTCCTCCTCCTGGCGATCTAGATCGATTATCTCTAGAAGTGTGGTCCTCTTCATCACTTTCTATGTCCTAGACTTCAGCCTGCTTTTTCTACTTCTTCGTCCCACTAGATTGTCCGACATGTTCAACTCATGTAACTATTGGGCTTCCTATGGTGTTAGTGTCAGATAATTATGCATGGTCGACAGGTACAAGAAATTCCTTCGGCCACTCCTTTGTAATCTGATCCATATCTTCATCTGTCAGCTTGTAGTACGACTGCAATTCTTCCTAGTGTTCATCTCTTCACGTGGTGATTTAGATGAAATGGGGATCAACGCAAAACTTTTCTATGGGTCGGTACTGGTGTAGGGTGTGCGGTGTCATTCACGAGAATGATTTGATGGTGACCTTCAACTGTTGGTAATATCCATGAAACACAACATTGGATTGCCACTGCTTCCTCATGTCGTTGGTATACCACGGGGTGGAAAACTCAGCGGCCAATGGCTCCAAAGGTTCAATCTCTAGGAAAGTGGCTCCTTCAGGCATTTTCCAAGCGACAAATGCGATCAAAATGATCAACCAACTGTAATGGAATTCATATCCCGAGTTCTAGGCTTCACGACATTCCTTCTCTAGATCATTGACGAGGCAGTTCACCCAATTCATCTGCATGCCCTCCACACACTTTCCTGTGAGGTCCACCATGAACCCGGTGACCTGTGTGGGGCAGTTCTTCCTCATGAGCTTTCCATCTAGGAGTTGGAAAGCAAGGCACATTGTGCCATCCTGTATAGAGGCTACCTTGTAACCTCACTTTCCGTTTTCTACCTCTTCATAAGATTCTTTGATGCGTTGTGCTAACGAACGGTCTGAGGCCTTCCCTAGATAAAACTGTTGAGGGTCAGGACCCTTCACACTTAAACTTGTGATTCGGTGGATTAGCGTCGGATCCACAGTAATCCTTCTGTCGAGCCACATATATCCAACATGATAGAACGACATAAGGAGTTTAACGCAAGTGTTAATCTTCTGGTGGTGGCCAAAATGTGGGATCTTCATCACATTCAACATGGTGGACTACGCCAAACCCTTAATCCATGGTTGTGAGATGAGACACAATTTATTTTCGGTTGTCTTCGTTAGGTAACGGTGGGGAGCTAACATGGCATAGTTCTTTCGGTCTCCTAAGTTGAATTCATTGTTCTTCAATAATGGGATCTGTCCTAACGGACTCTCGACTACGTGAATTAATTTTGAAATGTACGGAGTGAAAATGGAGGACTCAAAGTCTCAAGGGATACTGGCGTGGTTAACAATGCCATCCAAAGGTGGAATATATTCAGGTAGGATCGACAGGATCTGCTTCTTGTTAGCTAGATCACTACAGTGCTTACTTCATTGCTCAATAATGGGGTTGACATGACCGGAATGATGTTCGTTCGAAGGGGAAGCCCGCAGTCCCTTAGTCAACGATGCCTGGATACCTTTGGATATCATTCCGTCGACCATTATCTTCTCAAGGACTTCCTCATCAGACTTCTCCAATTCACTAGGTTCACCCGACATTCTAGCTTTTAACAGACAGGTCAGGGTAGACAAATGGACATGTGAGGTAGACAAATGGACATGCAGGGTCTAGTTTCAGATAGCATAGCTTGACACTTGGACAATTCTCTGCTTAGCTCATTCAATCATGGGTATAAAAAATTGGTCCCAACACAACGACCAACGAGTTAAATAAGTAGGGTATCGTGATGGATCTTCCAACGGCCAGGAAATGCTTCCATAAATGTAAATCTATCCATTATGGTGCAGTCTTAATGTCCAAAATCGGTCCATAATCCCATAAATGATTTTTCTAACCATTCTGGAGCATCATTCTAATGGATGGGGCACCTCCAACGGTCATATAACGTTGCTAGGGAGAATTCCAATCCTGCGCCGACCTGTTGTTCCAGCGAGGTTCAAATCCTGCGAACTTGCCTCCTGCGAGGTTCCAGTCTGTGAAGTCTTCCATCTGGTTTATGTAGCTTCTTGTAGCTTTTCCAACTTATCTTTCTTTTTATTGATCTTCCTTTCCTTCTTGCCTGTTATCTGAGTCTCTCTAACTATTTTTGGAATCCTCTTTCCATTTGTATTCTTACTTTCCCTTAGCGTAGTGTCTTCCCACTATCGAGGTTCCCTGAAAGGATCTGAAGTTAATATCCCTTTTCTTAACATTTCCTGAGTGGACATACTTATATCTTGAATAGATAGTTCCTTCAAGCCTTCTTTCATTCTTTCAACCTTGATAGCTAATTGTCTTGCTTTCTGTCCCTCCTGCGTTGTTACTTTTCTCTGTTGCTTCGACTTATCCTCTCGTTCTTCTATTAGTCGGTTTATTTTCCTAGATATGAAATGCCTTAATTATTTATTTTTATTTTATTTAGCTTCTTCCTCTACTTTCCTTCTAATTTGATCCTTCTAAATCCAAGTCTTACCTAACAACAGTTGGAAAGGGGTGTTGTCCCCAACAAATCGAATGACTTCAAATTCTTCTTCAGTCGATGTTCTATGAACAATAATAGGTACATTAGTTACTCTTCCATCTAAAGTTATCATCTTACCCTTAAACAAGCCTATCCTTCCTAAAGAAGGTACCATAGTAGGATTTCCCAAAATTTCCCAAGTTTCTTCTGTCATAATATTCACTTGTGTTTCTTCATCCAAGACACAGTCTATGTCGAAGCCTTCTATACTTGCACTTATGCGTTGTTTTTCTTTCAGTATTTCTGGTAAACTGACATCTTTATGAACATCTATCATTTCTTTCAACTGTAATATCATAGTCTGAACTTCCTTTGATCCTTTATCTTTATGACTTTCTATCATGCCCTTAGTCTCTTGTCTTTCTTCATATTTTTCTTGTCTCATGTTCATCCCTTCAACTTTAGCAATAACCCTTGGACAATCCTCAACCTCATGACCAACAACCTTACAACAAA